>SJYC01045838.1:0-12212 GCA_006408675.1 Madoqua kirkii
CGTGTTTATTTTTCATGGTGTGGACACCCAACTTCTGGGACTAGTTCTGAGGTCAGTGCACAAGCGGCCACCCAATGGTTTCTTTCTTTTTGGTCTTTGTTGTCCTGGAGGAGTTAGGACTAAAAAAGTAAGGGTCATGAATTGCTGGAAATATGGCATGTTACAAAGGAATTTAAATGCAGTTATGTGATATACCAACTGTGCACATGAATTCCAGGTTCTCATATTGAGCCAACTGCTAGTAGCAGTTATGCTGTGAATAGGTTCTGACACAGCTTTGAGATCTGCAGTGTCTACTGAGACATTCTAATACTATTGAGTTGTATGCTCTAATAAGTCAGGAGAAAAGGAGAGAAGAATGAGTTCTGTCAGTAATTTTTAGACAGTGAGTAGGAAGACATTTTAGAGAAGGAAATGACAACCCACTCCAGTACACTTGCGTGGAAAATCCCATGGACAAAGGAGCCTGGTGGGTGCTGTCCATGGGGTTGCAAAGAGTCAGGCATGACTGGGAGACTAACACTTCACTTCAGTAAGATATTTACATATCTCAAGAGCCAATGACTTACAAGCTTCAATTAAATGTGAGCTAACAAATGAGGATTGCACAATAGCTTTACTTGAAAATTGGGAATAAAATAATTCAAATCCAAGAGAATAAGTATGTACCCAACTTTTCCTTCATGTTCAGAGTCATTGATACAGCAACTATAAAACAGTTCACTATGTGCTGTCACTGTCTTAAACAAGGATCTAGAGGCACCCTGATTGATACCACTGGTGCTTAAAACAGACTACAAATCAGCATGCTGAGAAAGAAGCCTAACAATATATTAACTCTCCAAGAAGACTTTAAAGCCTTTACCTTGAAGAATGTGCTTCCTGAATTTTTGTATTTTCAAAATAGATTCCCTCTTTTCTTTATACATGAAATACAGTTTGGCTCTGTAGGAAATCTTTGGGTCATATTTTCTTTCCTTAAGAATTTTATAGATTTTGCTACATTACCTTTTGATGTGCAATTTTGTTGTCAAGAAGTATGAGAGCATTCTGACATTTTTTTCCACTTGTAAGTTAACTTGGGAAGTTACAATCTGATTTGCCTGGTTACCCAAAGGATTCTCTATTTTTGAAGTCCAATAAACTTAATATTCTTCAGGGTTGACCGTTTTTTATCAACTTGATAAAGTTCATGGGAGGTGGCTGCTGTGTTTTCATACACCCTCATCTTTTTAAAATTAAATTTTTATTTTATATGATTGGTTTACAGTGTTGTATTAGTTTCATATGTATAGCAAAGTGATTCAGTTATACATTTATCCATTCTTTTTCAGATTCTATTCCCATATAAGTTATTAGAGAATATTGAGTAGAGTTCCCCGTGCTATACTGTAGATCCTTGTTGATTATCTATTTTATGTGTAGTAGTGTGTATATGTTAGGAGAAGGCAATGGCACCCCATTCCAGTACTCTTGCCTGGCAAGTCCCGTGGACAGAGGAGCCTGGTAGGCTGCAGTCCATGGGGTCACTAAGAGTTGGCACGACTGAGCAGCTTCACTTTCACTTTTCACTTTCATGCATTGGAGAAGGATATGGCAACCCACTCCAGTGTTCTTGCCTGGAGAATCCCAGGGACGGGGGAGCGTGGTGGGCTGCCATCTGTGGGGTCGCACAGAGTCTGACACGACTGAAGCAACTTAGCAGCAGTAGCAGACGCAGCAGCAATGTGTATATGTTAACCCAAACACCCAATTTATTCCTCTCCCCTCACCTTTCCCCTTTGATAACCATAAGTTTGTCAGCTCTCTCACTTTCTGCACCCCAACCATACTGACTTCCTTTCTCTTTCTTAAAGCCCCAAAGCCCTTACTGCCTCAGGGCCTTTGGACAGCCACTCTTTCTGTCTGGAATACTGTTCTTTACATCTTCACCAGCCAACTTCCACGAACATCTCAGATCTCAGTTCCTTATGCCTGACTTTGCCAGCCAGTTAAATCTTCCATTGTTGGTCTCAAAGTACAGGCATTGTGATCATTCACAGAAATGATCACAATTGAATTGTTTATTTTGTAATTATTTTATTACCTCTGCCTTTCCCATTAGGCTCTCAGGTCAAGGAGCAGTGAGAACAAATCTGTACCTTCATTTTATCCACAGTGACTCAGGCACATAGTGAGCCATCCAACACATTATTAAGTGCCATAGAAGTCTTCTCAAGTGAGTCTTCCCTCCATTAATAATGGTTGGCACTCTTTGAGCACGTACTCTATGCCAGGCACTATTAGAAGTATTTCTGACATGTGTTAGCCTATTTAACTCTCCCAACAGCCCTGTGAGGTAGGCAGTGCTATCATCATCTCTGGTTTTCAGATTGGAAAATAGGCATAAGTCTCACACAGTGTCAAAATGCTCAGAGCCTATGTATCCACAGCCAGTCTGCATGCCTGGGAAGTCTGTCCAGGTAAGCTGCTGTGCCCACTGAAGAAAAGCAGTGCTGACTTGTTTCATGACAAACTAGATTTAATTCATATTGAATATTAATTATAAGATAATGGAAAGCTTGCATACATACATTAAGTTCTTATTGAATGATGCACATTCTCCATTCATTTTTATATAATGTATCCATTCATTTATCTAATGAGTGTGTATTGAGCACTTATCATGTGCCAGAATATATGCTAGAAATTAAGAAATATAAAGGAGAGTGAGAGAGTTTTTGCTCTTGAGATGCTCCTGGCCTGGTGGGATTAATAGAGACATAAATCATTCAGGATAATCTTATAGGAACAATGATGGAGATGTTTACAGAGTGCTGAGAGCAAGGAGGGAAGACCAAAACTCAGTGTTCCCTAGCAAGGGGTGTGAATGGTCAGGAAAACAACTGGTCACCTCTTGGAGACTCTATATAAAAATGACTAGGGTAAGGTGTGTGCTCAGTCCTGTCCGACTCTTTGCAACCATATGGGTTGACTATAGTCCACCAGGCTCCTCTGTCCGTGGGATTTCTCAGGCAAGAATACTGGAGTGGGTTGCCATTTCCTTCTTCAGGGGACCTCCCTGATCCATGGATTGGAACTGCATCTCTTGTGTCTCCTGTATTGGCCTGCAGATTCTTTACCACTGAGCCACCAGGGAAGCCGTGTGTGAAGTAGGCCCCTGTCAAGGATTCCTAATACTGTTTTATTCATAGCCCCAGTATATTTGCAGGGCTGCCAAAACAAAATACTTTAAACTGTGTGTCTTAACATAAAATTTTTCTTTCACCATGCTAGAGGCCAAAAGCCCAAGATCAAGATGTCCAGGGATTGGTTCCTTCTGAGGAAAATGAAGAAAAATCTGTTCCATGCCTTTCTGCTAGATTTGTATGGTTTGCTGGCAAACTTAAACTCTGCAAAGAATAAAAAACGTCATTCTACTCCCTTCAAACCTGTCTTCTTTCAGTGGTTACATTGTATTAATCACAAATTTATTCATTCTCATTAGAGTATTTCCATAATAATTGCTCTTCAGTGATAAATATGAAGAATATGATTCAGTTCAGTTCAGTCACTCAGTTGTGTCCGACTCTTTGCAACCCCATAAATTGCAGCACGCCAGGCCTCCCTGTCCATCACCAACTCCCAGAATTCACTCAGACTCGTGTCCATTGAGTCAGTGATGCCATCCAGCCATCTCATCCTCTGTCATCCCCTTCTCCTCCTGCCCCCAAATCCTCCCAGCATCAGAGTCTTTTCCAATGAGTCAGCTCTTTGCATGAGGTGGCCAAAGTACTGGAGTTTCAGCTTTAGCATCATTCCTTCCAAAGAACACCTATTAGGATAATGGATAAAACTCAAAGACAGAAATGCAGCCAGGCTTTAGGAACAGACTGAAATCAGGAACTCAAAATTGTTAAAATTCTCTCCATCTCTCTTTCCTATCCATCTCTGCAGGTCAGCTTCATCAGTCTTTTTCTCTGCATCTCAGCTCTCTTTTTCCTGAACTACATTTCAAAGGAGGAAAAAAAAATGTAGCCAGTTATGGCTTTGAATTTTTTAAGTTTTAGGTCTAATCATCTTTTACTCTTTCAGCTGTAGATGAAGAATTTACTGCTGCTGATACAGAAACAGAGTAGATGAGCTTAATAAACCAGTCAGCTATGACAAAACAGTCACAGTGCAGGGTCACAGTGCAGGAATGGGACAGTAATCGTGTGACTGCAGAGAGGGAGGTACAGGATGATTCTTAGAAAAAAGATGCTGAGTAGACAAAATAATATGTACCCTCTTGTTATTGTTGTAGTAATGTTGTAGGTAATGTCAGAACAGGCAGAGGAATCTTAAATGGATTCACCCTCCATTTAAGTGGTCCATTCAATAGTGCTATAACTTGTTATAAAGTATTTAGAATAGTGGTAGCAGCCAGACATGCCAACTCACAAATTCTTATCTAATGAACTGAAAAATTAACAAACAGAGGTCTCTATCAATTCAGTAAGAGAAGGTTTTCCATGTTTGCAACAAATTTGTGTTCTGACAATTTGGTTATTGCTCAGTCATTCTTTAAGACTGCTTTTTCTCTATCTAAATGAAGGGGTACCTCCTTGTGATACAAATCACCTCACCCAAGTATAGAGTCAAAAGGGATGAATAGGATAAACCAGCTATATTAAAATGTTCCCTGAATCCCTGCATAAAATCAGGCCAACCTGTGGTAACACTGTTGAAACAAGGTACTTCCTTGCCATCTGGTCAATCAGTTCCTTTAAGTCAGAGTGTTGTGCTTTCTTGTTCTTTAATGTTTCCATGGCAACTTATAGTTAGTCCCTGAATCTGACCAAACCATCTTTTTCCCATCCGCCACAGCATACTTTTACCAGGAATTATCATTTTTACTTCATAAAAGTAAATACATACGGCGCATGGCATTTTTTGAAGAGAGGGCTGAAAATAATAATAATGTGCTTGTACTTGCTATTCTTAACCACCTCTCCCCCAAAAAACCACTCAGTACAAACAACTGCTAGACCAACTCTGTCTGGGAGAGCAGATTTAGAAAGAAGGGAGACATTATAGACAGTACCACATATGAGAAAGAAAATATAACGTCTCAGCCTGATACACTGTGGGATGCTACAGGATGTTGACTCACTTTGCAACTATAGTCCTCCGTGAGTGTAGAAAGAAAGCTAAATAGTCTTTTATACAATGAGTTCAGTTCAAACAAATCTCTCCTAACCCTGCATTGCTGCAAGACTAAATGTCGCCAATGTTAATATCTGTATTGGACTCTGTGTAATTATTTTTCCAAAAGAGCAGACCAAACAATTTCTCAAGTAGAGAAAACTCTGTACACACAGTCCTTTTCTGTGCAAGCAATAGGAATAGTTGGACAAATGAAAAAAAGCAAGAAATATTGGTGACATTTTAAGAATAAACGTGTAGTTCCTCTCTAAAAAAGAAGATATTTGCAAACAGCACAACCTGCTCAACTGGCAGACCAATAGGCTAGATCCAAACATCCCATCCATCTCTTCTGAGGGAACTTTGAGTTTTCCTGAAGAAAAGTTCCAGTTATAAATAAATGTTCCAAACATCTCTATAATTACTTGTTACTTTTAAAGTATTATCCGGGTGAAAATTCATTTCACCTAAAGCATATTTTACAAGTGACCAGTAGTAACAAATTTGGTCCAAGAAAAGTATGTTTTTATTTTAGGTCAGAAAAGTTATATAAACATGTCTCCCCTTATACAACGTGGGGTCATTTTCCTGTTTCTTCTCTCACCAGAGCAATCAGAGGCTGACATAGAGGAACAGAGATCAGGAAATGACCTCAGTATCACTCACTTCACCATAAAGTCTAAAATGAAAGGACCCTTTCCGCTCAAAGAAAAGTGCTTTTCACAGAGAAACTTATTTGAGGGAACTAATGCCCAACTCTTTTCTGTCTTTCAGCTCCTGATTGTTGGCCTCTGGAGGATGCACGTAGGTCCAATGAAGGAATCCTTGGAGAAGAGAGAAGCGGCACTTTTTATTTGTTTATTTATGGTCTTTGAACAGCCTGGATGCTCTACAGTCATTTGCTCAGGAATTCAAAGTGTGAATCATGGGTTTTCCTGGACTTTCTGGTCCTGTACAAACTGCCAGTTCTAATGATAAGGGCTTCATGAAAACATTCTCTCCCACTGATATCTTATTTCATAACATTGAAAAGGAGTATGTGAAGTTAAATATCTTCTAAAGAAAAAATAGATAAATGGCTTTTTAAGATAACATAGTCAGAATGGCTAACATCAAAAAAGGACACAAATAACAAATGTTATTTTGCATGGGTACAGAGAAAAGGAGACCCTAGTACACTGTTGGTAGGAATGTAAATTGGTCTAGCCACTGTGGAAAACAGTATGGAAGTTTCTCAAAATACAAAAAACAGAACTACCATATGACCCAGCAGTATTACTCCTGGATATATATATTTTAGAAAGAAGCAAAAGCGTTAATTAAAAAAGATACACATACAATGTCCATAGCAGCATTATTGCCAATATATGGAAACAACGTAAGTGTCTATCAACAGATGAATAGACAGAGATAGTGTGGTACATATATACACAATGAAATACCATTCAACCATAAAAATGAATGAAGTGCTGTCATTTGCAGCAGCATTGATTGACTTGGAGGATATTATGCCATGTAAATCAGATAAAAACAATGTATGATATCACTTGTATGTGGAATGACTAGTTTGTTATAGTATACAACAAACTAGTGACTATAACAAAGAAGAAGCAGACCCACAGATATAGAAAATAAACTAGTGGTTACCAATGGGAAGAGGGACAGTATAGGCATGTGGAGTGGGAGGTACCAATTATTGGGTGTAAGGCTCAATATGTACAATTGTACAATAGGTACAATACCTATTGTACAATATGTCCTTGGGAATATAGCCAATGTTTTGTAATAACTGTAAATATAAAGTAATTTTTCAAAATTGTATAAAAATAAATTTAAAAATAAGATAATATTTCCCAGGTTCTTGTTCTAAATAAAAGTTTTAAATTTATGATAGAAACAGATAAGGTTGAATAATAAATATTTGTCACATTTTTATATGCAGTTAGTCTAGAGCTTCTCTTCTTATAATAATAAATATTTTTGAAGATGAAATTAATACCTCTAGGGCTTCCCAGGTGGTGCAGTGATAAAGAATCCATCTGCCAGTGCAGGAGCTGCAAGAGACACGGGTTTGATTCCTGGGTCCAGAATGTCTCCTGGAGTAGAAAGTGGCAACCCACTCCAGTATTCTTGCCTAGAAAATTCCATGGGCAGAGGAGACTTCTGGACCACAATCTATGGAATCACAAAGAGTTAGACATAACTGAGCAACTGAGCACACAGACAGTATTTTCATTAGATCAGTACTGATTCAGAGGCAAAGGACTTTTTTCCCGTAAATATCATGACATCCAATTGGGAGCTAAACTTTTCAATTAAAAAAATTCTAATTCAAATAAACATGAAAGTTTACTTGTAGGAAAATATATAATAGAACTATCATTATAATTTGCTTCTTTTCAATCATCTGGCTACTTATTAAATACTCTACTTATTAAATACTCTTCTGTGTCCAGGTTTGTGCTAAGTTCTAAAGAAATGTGAAAGACACATAAAATCATGACTTAAACCTTAATGCACTTTCTGTGTACTTGGGGAGAGGGATGCAAAACACAGTTCTTAATATATCATTTAAAAAATGTATGATCCTTCCTTTACCTACCCAGTGACATCATTACATCCTGCCACAGTATTTAGGGGCCTCTACCATGTGCTTGATCCTCACAGCTTTCTGTGATATACTCTAATGTCCAGGCAAACCATGGCTACTTGTTACTTTGTGACAGTCCCTTACCTAGCTCTGATCTCAGTGCCTGTGTTCAGATAGCACCTGTCAGTAAGAACCCACTTTCTTTCAATACCTGTCTTCTACCTCAGTTCAATGGAATCATTGTCTCCTTATTCCCTTCTGCTGCTGCTAAGTCACTTCATTCGTGTCCGACTCTGTGAGACCCCATAGACGGCAGCCCATCAGGCTCCCCCATCCCTGGGATTCTCCAGGCAAGAACACTGGAGTGGTTTGCCGTTTTCTTCTCCAATGCATGAAAGTGAAAAGTGAGAGTGAAGTCGTTCAGTCGTGTCCGACTCTTTGCGACCCTGTGGACTGAAGCCTACCAGGCTCCTCCGTCCATGGGCTTTTCGAGGCAAGAGTACTGGAATGGGTTGCCATTTCCTTCTCCAGGAGATCTTCCTAACCCAGGGATCGAACCTGGGTCCCTGGCATGATAGGCAGACACTTTTACTGTCTGAGCCCCAGGGAAGTTCAAATAGTTCAAATACCTCTATATCCATTGCCTAACTCAGTGTCTGGTTTATAACATATACTCAAACATACAGTAGTTGAGTAGATGAATGACTGAAGAAATCAGTACTGGAAACAACTAGGGAATAATTAAGGACAATGATTGTATAGCAATGGATGCAGAGTACTAGAAAGGTAAAGGAAATTGGAAGGAGAGAGTAAAATAGCGTAAATGTGGACTGGACTACTCTAAGAAAACCAAATGTAAAATTTAAACCTGATTTGGGCCTTTAAGGATGGTTATGGTCAAACAGTAGAACCAAAGTAGCTAAGAATAATTGGACCTAGAAGTCTGGCTAGAGGAGGAGAACAAAGGAATCAAAAGGTAGGTTGTCAGAGGAAAGTTTCAGGCCTTACTTCATGTAAGGCTGAGCAGAAAACATACAAGCCACAAGATAAAACCTGATTATCTGGAATCCCAGAAATTAAGCTCTGCTTCTAGGACACAGGCTGTTTGCAGAGAAATAACAGTTGAGAGGGCTGGATTTGATTTTGTTTTCACTATCCATTGTTTCTGTTGGGCATGGGATAATCCAACCCTCCATTTTCTCATCCATAAAATGGGAATTTTAATTCCCACCCAACTGGGTTTTGTGTAGATTAAGTAAAAGATGATATGGGGAAATATGGGGAATACAGGAGATCAGTAAATGGCAAGTCTTACTAACTGGCTCTGGTTTCCAATTTGAATACTTGTTAGATAGAATTGTCTTTAAGTCCATTTGTGGCCAAAGCATCTCTGAGACTTAAAGCCTGTTCCTAGCTGGTCTATAAGAAATCTTTTTTGGAGTTGACGTGTAAACTCTAATAGAGGTAATAATGATTATGATGACAAAAGAACTTTTAGCAGCTGATATTTATTGAGTGCCTATTATAGACTAGTAACAATACCAAGAGTCTCATAAGAATTATTGCATTTTATTCCAACAAAATATATGGCAAACAAAACAACTGGTACTGGTATTTGGGCTTTTCACAGGAATTTTCTTGGAAGAAAGTGTGTCAGGATCTCAGGAATCCCTGTCAGTGGGAATACAGCAGAGGCCAGAAGAGGGGGTCCAGGGGCAGTGAAAAGGCACACCAGTTCAGAGGCTTACCCTGCAGTGGAATCCAGGATACAGTAGCTGAAAGGTGTGGTAATCTCATGTCTGACTCAAGCAGGCCTCTATCCCAGGGACTCCAATCCTGCAAGCATCAGGGTAGAGGGAAAGCCAGGCAGACAGGGGGTGGCACTGTGATTCTTAATGGGACTGTTGTGGTAGCAGGACAATACAAGAAGCAAGATACGGCCTCCTTGAGAAAGGAATTTGGCAAGAATTAGGTGGCCTAAAAGGATCCCATCTCATGAAGTAAGGCAAAAATGGCAAACTTTTTGTCTGTTGTACAATTTCTGAGCAAGCAAATGGTTATCTAAAGCTTTCTATTTGAGACCAAATTTAGGCTAAGCAATAAAGAACATAAATAAAGAATATCATGATCTACTGGTGATGTCTGCCATGAGTACTAGGGGGAGAAATGACATCAGACCAATTTTGATTCTTCGGTTTAGTAGAAGAATCAAGACAGACTTGAAGAAAAAGGAAGAAGGTCTATATAAAAAGGAAGTGTTATAAAGGGGTAACTTTTAGGAGATGCTAGGAAAGAGACACTTGGGGCAAATCCATCTAGTTGTCAACTGATTAGAGAGAATATGCCTAGGTCAATTAAATCTATCTCTTTTCCCCAATCTGTTGCCTTCTTAAGAATGGACTAGCATTCTAATTGCCCAAGCTGTCCATGTACGCAAAGTAAAGGCTTGGAGATAGGTGTCCCATGTTTCCAATTTCCTATTTATAAAGATCCATGAACTTCTTAGGAAGGAATTCAACATGCATTCTCAGAAGATATGCTAAGTCACTTCAGTTGTATCCGACTCTCTGCAACCCCATGGACAGTATGTAGCCTGCCAGGCTCCTCTGTCCATGGAATTTTCCAGGCAAGAATACTAGAATGGATTGCCATTTCCTTCTCCAAGGGATCTTCCTGACCCAGGGGTCGAACCCTTGTCTCTTATGTCTCCTGCATTGGCCAGTGGGCTCTTTACCACTAGCACCTCCTGGGAGGTAATGATATTGAAAAAACAAATTTTATACACACACACACACACACACACACACACACACACACACACACATACACATATACATACATGTGTATATATACATGTATGCTGCTGCTGCTGCTGCTAAGTCGCTTCAGTCGTGTCTGACTCTGTGCGACCCCATAGACAGCAGCCCATCAGGCTCCCCTGACCCTAGGATTCTCCAGGCAAGAACACTGGAGTGGGTTGCCATTTCCTTCTCCAATGCATGAAAGTGAAAAGTGAAAATGAAGTTGCTCAGTCGCGTCCGACTCTTAGCGACCCCATGGACTGCAGCCCACCAGGCTCCTCCGTCCATTGGATTTTCCAGGCAAGAGTACTAGGGTGGGGTGCCATTGCCTTCCTCCCTCTCTCTCTCTATATATATATAGAGAGAGAGTGAGCTAAAAGGAAGGTAAGCATAAAGGAAGATAGTAAACTTTTTTTATTATTTTCATAACAAAATTTGGTGGTGCTTTTGTTTGAAATACATCAACGTAATGATTGTATGTTGCTAAGAGGCCTTTTTCAAGAACTATAATTTTTAAATTTAAATATAGTGGCATCTGTTTATTTAAATAAGAAAGAATACAAATGCCAGCAAAAAGAAGAAAACGTCTCAAAAGTCTTTCAATATATACTATAGCAAATTATTCTTTTTTTTCAAAGTGAGGAACAGAGAGGTGGCTATTTGAACTATTTTTTTCTCCTTGAAACCACATGCTGTGGCATTACTCAAATTAAATCCTGCAGTCATTGAAAGTGGAAGGAGAAAATGACTATATTAAAACCAAACAGAAAATGAATCTGGATCTTTTTATTATATTTTTCTAGGTCTGTAACTTCCCAACCTGTTCTGTTTGTGAAAATAGACAAATATAACTCTCCACAAGAAGAAACAGCTGCAGTCTCTCGAGCCCTGTTTCTTAAAGCAGACTTGTTTTGAGGGGCTAAGAGTAAGGTGACTATATGTAGAAATGCCTATTTGAAAGCTCTTGTTCTATTTGTGTGGTAACCTCCCAAGTTATGTCTTACTCAATGAGAAAAAAAGCCATGTATGAAACAGGTTTTTAAATGTTCTTTTTTAGAAAAGAAAAAGTCATGTCTGAAAAGAAGGCTGTATACTTAGAATGATTGCATAGTTTTTCTAATTGTGTCTTTTGATTTGACAACTTTTGAACAATTTTTTAAAATAACTGCTATATTATTTGACATAACAATTCTATCAACATGAATAGGGCAACAAGCATGATGTATTGTCTACGAAGTGAACTTATGGATAGAAGGTAACAAAAATATAAAAACAGTTATTATCTTCATCTTTTGTGCATGTAAATACATATATACATAGAATATATTATTTCCCTTTCATTCATTTACTCACTCATGAAGAAAGCATTTTTTTAGTGGGTTGGATTTTGTCCTCTCTGCCAAAAGATAAATCCACCCAAAATGTGTTGACTATAGCCTTATTTGGGGAAAAGAAAAAGGTCTTTGCGATAAAATAGAAATCTTGAGATGAGATCATCCCAGATTACCTGGGTAGACCCTAAATCCAATGACAAGAGACACACAAAGGAAAGAGACAGAAAGGAGAAGGCCACTGAGGCAGAGATTGGAATTATGCAGATGTAAGCCAAGAATGCCTGGCTCTAGATGAGTGATCACACCATTGTGATTATCCGT
>SJYC01045843.1:0-27124 GCA_006408675.1 Madoqua kirkii
GTTTAGCAATTTTAGATTTTTTTAAAGAACTGTTTATTCACTGATTTTCTCTGTTAATCTATTTTATATTCAATGACTCTGCTTTTTATTTTATTCAGTGGATCAGATTTTATCAAATTTGATGAGTTTTTTCTCATTACTTATCCAAATATTTTCCTTTCTCCTGTGGGACTTGTTATGAAACATAAATATTTGGAAGGTGTATAATTAGGAGGAATTCAAAGAAAAACTAATTTTCTGACAGTCATACCTGGGAGGAGATGAGTCAGGTTGCTCTTAGGGTAATTTAGGAGTCAATCAACAGTTTCTGACCTCAGGAAATTACAGTGTGATGAGAGAGCTTTGGAAACAGGAAAAGTAAGTTACAAAGTCAACATACTGACATTGTAGGTTTTTGCTGTGCAAGTGTCTAGCTTTTGTTATTTTATTGTGTGACAATATTTTTTGGAGAGAAACAGTGAATTTTTTGTCTTTATATTTTCCTAGTGAATATCCCAGGAAGTAAGTTGTATACTTGAATTTTAAAAATATTTAAAGGCAATGATAAAGTGGAGCAAACTAGGAATCCTTCAGCTGCAGTTGTTTGGCTGGTTGATGAATTGTGATCACAGTGTTCACCTTATTTCTGGACTATTTCACTCACATTAATCTCTGTTAACACTTGGCATGAATTAGTTTGAATGTCATCCTTATGATTACATGAACATTTCTAAGAATGAAAGGTATTCTAAGCATATGTCTGAACAGTGAAATTAGAAGACACGCCTTATGGAAATATAAAGCCTCTTCTGTCACATAAGTAGAGTGAAGAAGAAAGAACAAATTAAAGAATATGGACCTGCACATTATAAACCTCATGCTGAAATATTTTAAAGAAGCTCTTGGAAATAAAGTCTGTTCTTTCTTTTTATTTGTTGATTTTATTGTTATATTTTCCTATCATTGTCAAACTCTTCTCTTTTTTTCCCCCACTGCCTTTTTTTCTGTTTTCTTTATCTACTAAAACATTCTTTTTAGCTTGAATAGATTTGTGAAGAATTTGTTTGTTTCCAGTGAGTTTATTGCTTGGAGAAAAGTGGAGAGTTTGAAAAGGAAATGTAAACTTTTCAGTCCAGCTTGACAGGTCCATTATATTTCAAATTTAGAAGAAATGATTCATAGTTTCCTCAGATTCTCAGAACTAGCCTACCTGTTTAGCAGAAACTCTCCTTCAGGGTACCTATTTTTTAGTGGGATTTCTCTCAATACAAATAACATAGATGTTTCCATATAGTGACATTTTAATTTATTAAAGCAAAAGGTACAACATACTTCTATTATTATTGTTACTTCCACCTACTAATAAAATATCGAATAATTAACATGTTTTGAGAGCTTATTACTACTTAGTAAGCAATACTGTAGCAATTTTCCATGTATTAAGTCAGTTAATTCTCATATAAGCAATATGAAGTATATAACACATCCCTCCCTGTTTTACACATGAAAAACTCAAGGTGCCTGATTTGTAAGCAGTTTGCTGAGAGTTACACAGAAAGTGACAGTGTCCAGGTTTGAACTCAGGTCCTTGGTCTTTAATGTTCAGTCAAAAAAAAAAAAAAAAAGTAAATAAAACATTCTGGCCACTTTTCTTCTTCAATGAATACGTGCCATCATTATATAAGTGCCATCAGACTCGTGGCTACCTGAATTAGTTGTAACAATATTTCAATGGTAAGCATTTGATCTTTCTGGTTACTGCTATGTGGCATGTAAAAATTTCAAGGCATATTCTGTAAAAATGTTCATTGGTATCAATGAGAGTATTTAAAATGTTTAATCCACATTTTTGATGGGTTTTCTAAATGAAGCTCATTATGAATGTGTGTGCTGCTGCTGCTGCTAAGTCACTTCATTCATGTCCAACTCTGTTACTCCAGAGACGGCAGCCCACCAGGGTCCCCCATCCCTGGGATTCTCCAGGCAAGAACACTGGAGTGGGTTGTCATTTCCTTCTCCAATGCATGAAAGTGAAAAGTGAAAGTGAAATCTCTCAGTCGTGTCTGACTCTTAGCGACCCCATGGATTGTGGCCCACCAAGCTCCTCCATCCATGGGATTCTCTAGGCAAAGTACTGGAGTGGGGTGCCATTGCCTTCTCCATATGTGTGTGTGTGTGTGCTCAAAGGCGTCTAACTCTTTGCAGCTCCAGCAGGCTCCTCTGTCTGTGGGATTTACCAGGAAAGAATACTGAAGTGGGGTGTCATTTCCTACTCTAGGGTATCTTGCTGACCCAGGGATCAAATTTGCATCCCTTGCATCTCCTGCATTGGCAGGCAGCTTCTTTACCTCTGTGCCACCTGGGAAGCCAGAGTTTTATGTAAATTATTTGAACCACTGATATTGAATGAGTATATTTAAGATTTAGTTTGTTGATGTATATTGTGTAAGAAAACACTGACTTGTTTTCTGTGGAGAGAGAACTGATATTTTGTGGTTTAGTAAATGATTTAGTTTTAAACAGTCATTTACTTTATCTGCTAAATGGTTGCAAGAAGCAAATTGGACATATTCCTTTATATATTGTGCTCATTGAATTGAACTTTGACATCCAGTATAAGGACTATGAAGCATTTGCCTTAATTTAAAATCAATGGTTCAACTTGTTTTTAAAAAGTTACTCATATTTAGGTACATCCTTACAAATTACATGTATTTAGAATAAATTATTTTAAGAAGTGCAATATTTTGTGTTCAGTTCAGTTGCCCAGTTATGTCCCACTCTTTGCGACCCCATGGACTGCAACACCAGGCCTCTCTGTCCATCACCAACTCCTGGAGCCTACTCAAGCTCATGCTCATGAAGTCAGTGATGCCATCCAACCATCTCATCCTCTGTCATCCCCTTCTCCTCCTGCCTACAGTCTTTCCCAGCATCAGGGTCTTTCCAATGAGTCAGTTCTTCACGTCAGGTGGCCAAAATATTAGAGTTTCACCTTCAGCATCAGTCCTTCCAATGAATTTTCATGACTGATTTCCTTTAGGATGGACTGGATGGATCTCCTTGTTGTCCAAGGAATTCTCAAGAGTCTTCGCCAACACCACAGTTCAAAGGCACTCAGCTTTCTTCATAGTTCAACTCTCACATCCATACACGACTATTGGAAAAACCATAGCTTTGGCTATACACACCTTTGTTGGCAAAACAATGTCTCTGTTTTTTATACACTGTCTAGGTCAGTCATAGCTTTTCTTCCGAGAAGTGTCTTTTAATTTCATGGCTGCAGTCACCATCTGCAGTGATTTTGGAGCCCCCCAAAATAAAAAGTCTCTATTTCCGTTGTTTCCCAATCAACTTACCATGAAGTGATGGGATCATATACCATGATCTTAGTTTTTTGAATATTGAATTTTAAACCAACTTTTAATTCCACTCTTTCACTTTCATCAAGAGGCTCTTTAGTTCTTCTTCATTTTCTGCCATAAGGGTGGAAAGTTATTAATTGTTCCAATATGAACAGACATATGTTTTCTCATATGATATTTGTTGTTGACTTACTTCATGTAATATGATAATCTCTAGGTCCATTCATACAGTTGCAAATGGCATTATTTCATTATTTTTATGGCTGAGTAGTGTTACACTACATACACACACACACAAACACACACACACACACACACACACACACACACCCCACATCTTTACCCGTTCATCTTTCAGTGGACATTTATGTTGCTTGCATGTCTTGGCTATTGTGAATACTGGTGCTGTGAACATGGGGATGTATGTATCATTTAAAATTTAGTTTTGTCTCGATATATACCCAGGAGTGGGATTGCTGGATCATATGGCAACTCTATTTTTAGTTTTTTTTCAGGGACCTCTATGTTGTTTTTTGTATTGGCTTGGCTGCACAAATTTACATTTCCATCAACAGTATAGGAAAGTTCTAGAATAGGGTATTGAGTTAAAGCAAAGGTATGACTGATCATGCATCTGCTGAACTGGAGTATTACATCAAATATTATTATTCCTATGATTAAGAGGAAGACTTTTTTTTTTTTGTACTGCACATAAGAAGGCTTACATAGAATATAGCATGTTTGGGACTTTATATACATATCTCAAAGTATGTACAGAAATGACAGAGATTATAAGTTTTCCTTTAAAATATTACTTTTATCATTTTAACCTAAGGACTGATTTACTCTACCAAGACACATTTGATCTTTCAGACTGAAATTATAACTTAAGCTGTATTTATAACCTTGCCAAATCTCTTATTTAGATGTTATCTTACTGACAGAGAAGAGTGGCACCTGAAAACTGGAAAAGGGTAATAATCAAATAATAACATAAGCATCATTCTCAGAGGAAGCTAGAATCCCTGGGATAGAGATCATTTGATGATCTTAATTCAGACACTGTCCTTTATTTGGATATTGATTCTAATCAAGTCTGATCACACTACCATTTATATATCCAGATCTGAAACTAGAGGGAAAGTGAAAGTCACTCAGTTGTGTTCAACTTTTTGCAACCCCATGAACTGTAGTCTGCCAGATTCCTCTCTCCATGGAGTTCTCCAGGTAAGAATACTGAAATGGATAGCCATTCCTTTCTCCAGGGCATCTTCCCAATCCACGGATTGAACTTTGATCTCTAGCAGGCAGATTCTTTGCCATCTGAGCCACTAGGGAAGCCCTGGAGTAGATCTTGTCATAATCCAGGATAATGAGTACATCTGAATAGGAAGGAACTAGTTGATATATATAGAAACCCAGGGGAAATAAGTGGAGACAGCTTCTAAGAACCTACAAGAAATGTCAAGCTTACTGTATCAAATTCAGTGTACCTACTAAACATGGTAGGTTTATGTTCTAACTTACAAATCTGATATTAATTGTAAGCATTTGCATAGCTCATTGGCTACTTTATGACTCAATAACCTCTGGTTGAGACCTAGTAGACACTGAAGAAATCAAGAAGAGATGGAAAGAATACACAGAAGAACTGTATAAAAAGGATCCAGATAAACCAGATGACTATGATGGCATAGTCAGCCACCCAGAGCCAGATATTCTGGAGAGCGAAGTCAAGTGGACCTTAGGAAGCACTACTGCTAATAAAGCTGGTAGATGTGACAGAATCCCAGTGGAGCTATTCAAAACCCTAAAAGATAATGTCATCAAGGTGTTTGTTGGATTCAATATGTCAGTAAATCTGGAAGACCCAGCAGTAGCTGCAGGGCTGGAAAAAGATCAATCCTCATCCCAATCCCCAAGAAGGATAGTACCAAAGAATGTTCAAATCATTGAACTTATCTTCCATGCTAGAAAGGTCATTCTTAAAATCTTGCATGCTGCTGATACTAAATCACTTCAGCTGTGTCCGACTCTGTGCGATCCCATAGATGGCAGCCCACCAGGCTCCTCCATTCCTGGGATTCTCCAGGCAAGAAGCCTTCAGCATTATGCGAACTAAGAAATTCCAGATGTCCAGGCTGCATTTAGAAAAGGGAGAGGAATCAGAGATGAAATTGCCAACATTTGCTGGATCATACAGAAAGCTAGGGAATTAAAAAAAAAAATCTACCTCTGTTTCATCATGGAAAGCTCTTAAAGAGGTGAGAATATGAGACCATCTTACCTGTTTCCTGAGAAACCTGTATGTGGGTGCAGAAGCAACAGTTAGAACTCTGTACGGAACAATCAATTAGTTCAGGATCAAGAAAGGAGTTCAACAGGGCTGTCTGCCATTACTCTGTTTTTTTAATCTACATGCTGAACACATTATGAGAAATACCAGGCTGGGGAAGTTGCAAACTGGAGTTAAGATACACAGGAGAAAATCAACAACCTCACAGATATGCAGATGATACCACTGTAATGGCAAAAGGAGATCCAACCAGTTAATCCTAAAGGAAATCAGTCCTAAATATTCATTGGGGGGACTGATGCTGAAGCTGAAAGTCCAATATTTGGCTACCAGATGTGAAGACCTTGATGCTGGGAAAGATCAAAGGCAGGAAGAGACGGGGAAGACAAAGGATGAGATGGTTGGAAGGCATCACCAACTTGATGGACATAAGTGTGAGAAAGCTCCTGGAGTTGGTGATAGACAGGAAAGCCTGGCATGCTGCAGTCCATGGGATTGCACAGAGTCTGACACAACTGAGTGAACTGAATCGAACTGACTCAATGGACATGAATTTGAGTAAGCTCTGGGAAATTGTGAAGGACAGGGAAGGCTGGTATGCTGCTGTCCATGGGGTCATAAAGAGTTGGATATGACTGAGGGATTAAACAGCAACAACAACAACAATGGGAGAAAGCAAAGAGGAAATAAAGATCCCCTTGATGAGGGTAAAGTAGGAGAGTGAAAGAGCTGGCTTAAAGTTAAACATTAGGTTTGACAGAAAACAACAAAATTCTGTAAAGTAAGTATCCTTTAATTTAAAAAAAGAAATTAATTAAAAAACCCTAAACATTAAAAAAAGCTATGATCATACATGTGGCCCCATTACTTCATGGCAAATAGAAGATTAAAAGTGGAAATAGTGACAGCTTTTCTCTTCTTGGACTCTAAAATCACTGCAGATGGTAACTGCAGCCATGAAATCCCAAGATGTGTGTTTCTTGACAGGAAAGTTATGACAAACCTAGACAGTGTTGAAAAACAGAGTCATCACTCTGCCAATAAAGGTCCATATAGTCAAGGCTATGGTCTCGTAGCAGTGTTCCGGTATGGTTGTGAAAGCTGGACTGTAAAGATGGTGGAGTGCCAGATAAATGATGCCTTCAAACTGTGGTGCTAAAGAAGACCCCTAAGAGTCCTCTGGACAGCAAGGAGATCAAACCAGTCAATTTTAAGGGAAATCAATTCTGAATATTCTTTGGAAAGACTGATGCTGAAGCTGAAACTCCAGTATTTTGGTCATCTGATGTGAACAGCTGACTCATTGGAAAAGTCCCTGATGCTGGGAAAGATTGAGGGCAGAAGGAGAAGAAGGGTCAGAGGCAGAGACTCAAGTTATCTGACTACAAACATAGGAACACCTGCACCTGGAGCCACCAGAAATGCAAAGACACAAGGCATAGCATCTCCTCTACAGTCTCTGGACAGAGAGTGGCCAGGACAGTCTCTCTAAATAAATGTCTCTATTTCCTTCTTATCTTTTCATCTTTTATTTATCTCAACATATTCTTTATAAAAATCAATTGCATAAGTTGTGTTATCCAACACTGTGATTTCAGAGTCCTGGCTTCTAGAATTGTGAAAGAATACACTTGTGATTCAAAACCACCCAGATTTTAAGAATTTGTTTTAACAGTTTGAGGTAGTTAATATAGATATTGATGTGGATAATTCTAAGTAAAATGTTAACAGCAGAATTCATTACTTGATTAAAAAGATATTGGTAATAACCAAGGAGTACTTGTTATATAAATGAAAGGATGGTTAGCTATTAAATATATTTATTTAGTCATTATAATCACATTTATATATAAAAAAACATATAACAATAAGCAGAAACATGTACACAGTACTTATCACATACCTGGCTCTATTCGAGGAATTTCCAATTAATCATCATAACAATTTAATGACAATTTTAGATCCATATATGTACTATTTTATTAAAGATAATTAAAAGAAACAAAAGTAAAGCAAGGTTAGGTAGCTTTACAAAGATTGTGTGGCCTGTAGATAGTGAAGGCTGTAATCAAGATTGCCGGGAGAAATATCAGTAACCTCAGATATGCAGATGACACCACCCTTATGGCAGAAAGTGAAGAGGAGCTAAAAAGCCTCTTGATGAAAGTGAAAAAGTTAGCTTAAAGCTCAAGATTCAGAAAATGAAGATCATGGCACCTGGTCCCACCATTTCATGGGAAATAGATGGGGAAACGGTGGAAACAGTGTCAGATTTTATTTGGGGGGGCTCCAAAATCACTGCAGATGGAGACTGCAGCCATGAAATTAGAAGACACTTACTCCTTGGAAGAAAAGTTATGACCAACCTAGATAGTATATTCAAAAGCAGAGACATTACTTTGCCGACTAAGGTCCATCTAGTCAAGGCTATGGTTTTTCCAGTGGTCATGTATGGACGTGAGAGTTGGACTGTGAAGAAGGCTGAGCGCTGAAGAATTGATGCTTTTGAACTGTGGTGTTGGAGAAGACTCTTGAGAGTCCTTTGGACTGCAAGGAGATCTAACCAGTCCATTCTGAAAGAAATCAGCCCTGGGATTTCTTTGGAAGGAATGATACTAAAGCTGAAACTCCAGTACTTTGGCCACCTCATGAGAAGAGCTGAGTCACTGGAAAAGTCCCTGAAGTTGGGAGGCATTGGGGGCAGGAGGAGAAGGAGATGACCGAGGATGAGATGGCTGGATGGCATCACTGACTAGATGGAATCACTGACTTGATGGACATGAGTCTGAGTGAACTCTGGGAGTTGTTGATGGACAGGGAGGCCTGGCATGCTGCGATTCATGGGATCACAAAGAGCCGGACATGACTGAGGGACTGAACTGAACTGAACTGAGATAGTGAAGTTGGAATTTGAATCCCAGGTGAGTTGCTCCAGGGTCCCTCTATTGTAAAATGATAGTATCATCATCTCCACGGATGCCAAAATAAGATTTGGTCAAATCAGATAATCAATCTTGCTTGAAACACTATTTGTCAAGATTAGATAGTTTCTTAACATTAAAATATATAAGTTTCAACCCCGAAATCAGGACAATCCTGACGACAATACCAAAGTCCTTCCTATTACTGTCAGAAGCAAAACAAAAACATTCAGTATTCCTTATATTAACATATTATCATTATACTGGATGCACTAAAAACACAACAAGGCAAGTTAGGAAAATGTGATATATATATATATATATATATATATGGAGAGAGAGAGAGAGAGAGAGAGAGAGAGTAGAATTTTTGCCTAATTCCCACTAATTCCCATTTTTATTCTAGTCCTCACCAGATAAAAGTCAGTACAAGACCATCGCACAAGTGCAGTGTTTGCACCATTGTAATTACAAGAGTGAGATGAGCCATGGACACAGTTTTAGAGTTTAAGTATGACTAAATGGATTATATAATATAAATGAGATTACACTGGCCAGACATTCTCCAGTTACCATGGATATGAGACACTCATTTCATGTCAATAAAATTATGGTTAAAATAGTCACATGACAATGAGTAAGAAACAATCAGGGATCAAAAATTAAATTATTTAATTCCACTTTAGGTAGCACTGGGGAGGCATTTGTGGATATTTATGTAATGGGATAAAGGAGATTAAATTAGAGGGAAATTTTTGGTATGTGAATAAATGAGTTAAATAAAGAAGAAAGTAAATTGCCTAGTCTCCATAGTAAATAAAATGGAAATACACTGAACTGGAATGCTCTGGAGTTTTGTGAGTTCTGCAAATCTACCATGAAGCCACAGATTTTGGTTGTAGGAAGTGGCTATAAACAAGTGTGTGGGGGTACACATTGCCTCACCTGCTCTGACAGTTACCTCATGGAAGTAAGTGAAGGTGAAATTGTTAGTCTCTCAGTCATGTCCGACTCTTTGTGACCCAATGGACTGTAGCCTGCCAGGCTCCTCTGTCCGTGGGGATTCTCCAGGCAAGAATATTGGAGTGGGTTGACATTCCTTTCTCCAGGGGATCTTCCTGTCCCAGGAATCACACCCAGGCCTCCTACAGTGGCAGGCAGATTATTTACTATCTAAATCACCAGAGAAAGTCTGCATGGAAGTAAGTCCAAAAGCAAATGAGACAGGTGAAAAAAATGTGTTTCCTGCTCACAACCTGACCGAGTCTCCATGTACATGCGGAACTCTCCTCAGTGCTAACTCGTCTACTGATAGTGAGAAGGGAAGGGGTGCGTCAGGTCTTCTCAGTCTCAGACTTAGTCCTGACCTTAATTTACACCGTACTGGAAAGAAAAGGTGGTCCCTTGTAATAGTTTATCTCCAGTTACTAATTTTGCCAGGTTTATAAGTGAGGGAAGGTAATTATCACTGGATTTGTGCATTTTAAGATAAAGACATATCAAAAAGGCTAGATTATTTCCTTTTCTTCACATCCTACATGCAATGATAAAAATAAGCTAATTGGAAGGTTGACTAAAATGGAGTTATTTTAAAACTTAAATGAGTTTAAATTAGCCAGCAAGATATTTGTATATTTTAATGTGATGTTGTTTCTTGGGAGGTTATTTCCTTAGACATCAGTCTATGTGCTATAGATATTCTCCTGGCAGGGGTAAAGAACTGTATGTGTAATAGTGATTCTTTTTTCTTTTATTTTTAGACACGCATAAATAGTTTGGCCATTTCAGCATGCAAGCAATTACAGGAGTTTTCCAATAATTAAAAAAATAATTTTTCCCTGATATATTTCCTGATAAGCCAGTGGTATTCTGCAAGCACCCAACTTAATAGGGAGAACAGGATAACTGAACCCATACAATATTTATTGTAACCCAAGTTACAAGAGCAGACTCTGTTGCTAGTTTAATCTTCTGAATAGACAGTTAAACCAAATATGTTGTTGTGGCCATCTATGATATCATAAATGAATTCTGAATGACTATTCCTCATTGTGCAACATGATTATCATAACATGGCCTCATATTGTATATGCATGTAGTGCCTTCTCACAAATTCCCATTAGGCAGAAAAAAAAGAATGCAATTGATGATTTGAGTTATGTGAGCAATAGAGAATTATGTTAAATAATATGCAATATACAACATAGAATTCTTTTAAATAATGTACACTTACTAGAAGATATTTTGCATTTTTATAGCATATTTTAAAAGGTAAAACATTTATTTAATTATTTATTAATTCAGGAGTCTTGAAAGAAATCCTGGAGTTTATATACAGTGTTTCTCTCATGATATAGTAAGCCATTTAATTATAACAACTCACATTTTCATAGTATTGAAACAGCATTGATATTCTTAAACCTATGAGGGCATAAGCTATTTATATATTTATTTTGTATGTACATTATAGTATTAATACTGTGTTTACTTTATTATTGCAGTATGGATGAAGGTATCTTAAAGTGTATAAGGACCATTTCAAACTAAGATAAGCTGCTGTTCATGCGTAAGGGAAAAAAAGTTCAGATGAAAGCAGTTCTGTCGTTCAGTTGCTAAGTCTTTTCCGACTCTTTCTGACCCCATGGACTGTAGCACTCCAGGTTTCCCAGTCCTTCACTATCTCCTGGAGTTTGCTCATGTCCATTGAGTCAGTGATGCCATCCAACCACGTCATTCTGTGTCATCCTCTTTTGCTTCTGCCCTCAATCTTTCCCAGAACTGGGGTCTTTTCCAGTGACGTGGCTACCATTTCAAACTAAGATAAGCTGCTGTTCATGCGTAAGGGAAAAAAAGTTCAGATGAAAGCAGTTCTGTCGTTCAGTTGCTAAGTCTTTTCCGACTCTTTCTGACCCCATGGACTGTAGCACTCCAGGTTTCCCAGTCCTTCACTATCTCCTGGAGTTTGCTCATGTCCATTGAGTCAGTGATGCCATCCAACCACGTCATTCTGTGTCATCCTCTTTTGCTTCTGCCCTCAATCTTTCCCAGAATTGGGGTCTTTTCCAGTGACGTGGCTCTTTGCATCAAGTGGCCAAAGTATTGGAGTTTCAACTTCAGCATCAGTCCTTCCAATGAATATTAAAGGTTGATTTCCTTTAGGATTGACTGGTTTTGATCTCCTTGCTGTCCAAGGGACAGACTCTCAAGAGTCTTCTCCAGCACCACAGTTCACAAGCATCAATTCCTTGGCACTCAGCCTTCTTTATGATCCACTCTCACATCCAAACATGATTACTGGAAAAACCATAGCTTTTAACTATATGGACCTTTGTTACCAAAGTGATGTCTCTGCTTTTTAATAAACTGTGAAGGTTTTTCATAGTTTTTCTTCCAAGCAGCATCTTTTGATTTCCTGGCTGCAGTCACCAACTGCTGTGACTTTGGAGCCAAAGAAAAGAAAATTTGCCAATGTTTCCATTTTTTCTTCATCTATTTGCCATAAAGTAATGGATCTGGATGCCATGGTCTTAGTTTTTTTAATGTTGAGTTTTAAGACTTTTTTTTTCTCTCTCATCTTTTGCCTTTATCAAGAGGCTCTTTAGTTCCTCTTCACTTTATACCATTAAGGCGATATCATCTGCATATCCAAAGTTGCTGATATTTCTCCCAGCAATCTTAATGAAAGCAGTAAGTGAAGACAATCACTGGCCCAATCTTACTTTGCAAAATAAAATTTAGGTTAAAGTTATATATTATTATATATAATTAAATGAGAAGAATGAGTTGCTTTTATTAATCATCTGTTTTATGAAAGGCAGTACATTAGAGCCACTGGATTGCTTTATTAATTCATTCAAAAAATATCTATTTGGGTCTTCTTTATGCTCAGACTGAGGCAGGTGCTGGAGATTCAATGATATACAAACATGTGTCTTTATAGAGAAAACACAAAACTGAAGAAACATGTATAATCAGCTCAATAAGTACAAACATAGAATACATTCAGGGTGCATAGGGGGCATATAGTGTTAGAGCAAAATCATTTCCAAAAAATATGGAGACAGAAGTTAAAGCCTAAATTTTTAAATTATGGAGAAGAAAAGCTGGACTGTCTTGTAGTATGACATCATTTAAGGCTTTAAACAGATGTTTAGTAATATATTGCCATTCAGAAAAATCATTGTGTTTGATGTGTTCACAGTGGATCAAAGAGAGACAAGACTCATGGAAAAGAAACCATTTAGGGCAATATGCAGTAATTAATTTAGCATAAACATTGTATGTGCCTTCCTTGTGTGCTAAATACTAGTATGGAGTTGAGCACAGGTATAGTACAAGTAAGTTGAAATCAGGTATAGTTCCCTCAGAAGCTAAGTCAGAACACTTATAAGAAAAATGAAAACACAAATCTACATAGCTGTGTTATATCATTAAGTAAAAACAAAATAATATCTCTGATACTCCCCTACTACTTAGACATAACACAATGACATTTTCCTTTCATACTTTCATACTGGAGGGTTAGAAACCAAGGCCAAAAATAACTGCAAATTTTCAGAGAAGAAAGAAGAGAAACCAAAAACAAACAAACAAACAAAAAAACCTAACAAAACAAAACCAAAGTTAAAAGGGAGAACTGCTGCTGCTGCTGCTGCTGCTGCTGCTGCTGCTGCTGCTGAGTCGCTTCAGTCATGTCCAACTCTGTGCAACCCCAGAGATGGCGGCCATCAGGCTCGCTTGTCCCTGGGATTCTCCAGGCAAGAACACTGAAGTGAGTTGCCATTGTCTTCTCCAATGTGTGAAAGTGAAGTCACTCAGTCGTATATGACTTTTGGCAACCCCATGGACTGCAGCTCATCAAGCTCCCCCGTCCCTGGGATTCTCCAGGAAAGAACACTGGAGTGTGTTGCCATTTCCTTCTCCAATGCATGAAAGTGAAAAGTGAAAGTGAATTCGCTCAGTCATGTCCAACTCTTAGCGACCCCATGGACTGCAGCCCACCAGGCTACTCCATCCAGCAGATGCTAAAGGTAAGGTGATATCCCACAGAGAAATAAGAGGTATAGTGAAAAGACTGATAGAACAAACTGTCCTCCTGTGTGTCTCCAATTCTCCCCCTACCTCCTCATCAGTGATGTAAGTATCACCTATAAATGACCTACACTTACTGGAAACGTGTAAACCTCTATGAACAAAGGGTAGCAACTTAAAAACTACATGTGAAGCTAATGGACAATAATATCCTCAGACATGTTCCAAGCATGAATATCTAAGGGATTTTCTGATTATCAGAACCCTGACATATTAAATAACATAGTTTATGTTTGTTTGTTTAAGAAGAAAGTATTATAAAAAAGCAAAGGTGACTCAGTATCCTCCTCAGTCAGTCTATCCCATCAGGAAGCTTTCATAAGCCTCTTATTCTTCTCCATCAGAGGGCAGACAGCCTGAAAAACACAATCACAGAAAACTAACCAATATAATCACATGGACCACAGCCTTGTCAAATTCAATGAAACTATGAGCCATGCTGTGTAGGGCCACCCAAAATGGATGGGTCATGGTGGAGAGTTCTGACAAAATGTGGTCCACTGGAGAAGGGAATGGCAAACCACTTCAGTATTCTTGCCTTGAGAACCCCATGAATAGTATGAAAAGGCAAAAAGATAGGACACTGAGAGAGGAACTCTTCAGGTTGGTAGGTGCCTAATATACTACTGGAGATCAGTGGAGGAATAACTCCAGAAAGAATGAAGAGACAGAGCCAAGGCAGATAGAGCACCCAGTTGTGACTGGTGATGGAAGCAAGGTCCTATGCTATAATGAGTAATATTGCATGGGAACATGGAATGTTAGGTTCATGTATCAAGGCAATTTGGAAGTGGTCAAACAGGAGATGGCAAGAGTGAACATCAACATTTTAGGAATCAGAAAACTAAAATGGACTGGAATGGGTGAATTTGATGCAGATGTCCATTATATGTACTACTGTGGGCAAGAATTCCTTAGAAGGAATGAAGTAGCCCTCATAGTCAACAAAAGAGTCTGAAATGCAGTACTTGGATGCAGTCGCAAAAATGCAGAATGGTCTGTGTTAATTTCCATGGCAAACCATTCAATATCATGGTAATCCAAGGCTATGTCCTGACCAGTAATGCTGAAGAAGCTGAAGTTGAATAGTTCTATGAAGACCTACAAGGCTTTCTAGAATTAACACTCAAAAAAGATGTCCTTTTCATTATAGAGGACTGAAATGCAAAAGGAGGAAGTCAAGAAACACCTTGAGTAACAGGCAAATTTGGCCTTACAGTACAGAATGAAGCAGGGCAAAGGCTAGTAGAGTTTTGTGAAGAGAACATACTGGTCATAGCAAATACCCTCTTACAACAACACAAGAGAAGATTGCACACATGGACATCAAAAGATGGTCAAAACCGAAGTCTGATGGATTATATTCTTTGCAGCCAAAGATGGAGAAGCTCTTACAGTTAGCAAAAACAAGACTGGGAGCTGACTGCGGCACAGACCATGAGCTCCTTATTGCCAAATTCGGACTTGAAGACAGTGGGGAAAACCACTAAGCCATTCAGGTATGACCTAAATCAAATCCCTTATAATTATACAGTGGAAGTGACAAATCAATTCAAGGGATTGGTTCTGAATTTTACTTAAAATTATATTAAATAGTCTTCCTTGACAATATGATATGATATTGAGTAAATGCTCTAAATAAGTTGAATAAAAATGTGAACAGTTTCTAAATTAATGTAAAATGAAACTAGAATGATGGTAAATGGGAATGGAGAAAAAGAAATTGAGAATAAGGAAGGGAAAAGTATATAGATGTTAAGTGAACTCCAGTCAGAAAGCATAGTAATTGAAATCCTGGCTCTACCTCTCACCAGAGATGTCACTTGTACAAGTTTCTCAGGGTTTCTGTGCACAATTGCATTCATCTCACACTCTAGTAAAGTAATGCTCAAAATTCTGCAGCCAGGCTTCAACAGTAAGTGAACTGTGAACTTCCAGATGTTCAAGCTGGATTTAGAAAAGGCAGAGGCACCAAAGATAAAATTGACATCCTTTGGATCATCGAGAAAGCAAGAGAGTTCCAGAAAAACATCTACTTCTGCATTATTGACTATGCCAATGCCTTTGACTGTGTAGATCACAATAAATTGTGGACAATTCTGAAAATGATGGGATACCAGACCACTGGATCTGCCTCTTGAGAAATCTGTATGCAGGTAAGGAAGCAACAGTTAGAACTGGACAGGGGAAAACAGATTGTTTCCAAATCAGAAAAGGAGTAGGTCAAGGCTGTATATTGTCACTGTGTCCGACTCTATGCGACCCCATGGAGTGCAGCACGCCAGGCCTCCCTGTCCATCACCAACTCCCAGAGTTTACCCAAACTCATGTCCATTGAGTGATTCCATCCAACCATCTCATCCTCTGTTGTCCCCTTCTCTTCCTGCCTTCAATCTTTCCTAGCATCAGGGTCTTTTCAAGTGAGTCAGCTCTTCGCATCAGGCGGCCAAAGTATTGAAGTTTCAGCTTCAACATCAGTCCTTCCAATGAACCTTGAGGACTAATTTCCTTTAGGATGGACTTGTTGGATCTCTTTGCAATTTTAGGGACTCAAGAGTCTTCTCCAACACCATAGTTCAAAAGCATCAATTCTTTGGTGCTCAGCTTTCTTCACAATCCAACTCTTGCACCCATACAGGACTACTGGAAAAACCATAGCCTTGACTAGATGGACTTTTGTTGACAAAGTAATGTCTTTGCTTTTTAATATGCTGTCTAGGTTGGTCATAACTTTTCTTCCAAGGAGCAATTATCTTTTTATTTCATGGTTGCAGTCACCAGCTGCAGTGATTTTGGAGCCCCCCAAAAGAAAGTCTGACACTGTTTCCACTGTTTCTCCATCTATTTGCCATGAAGTGATGGGACTGGATGCCATGATTTTAGTTTTCTGAATGTTGAGCTTTAAGCCAACTTTTTCACTCTCCTCTTTCACTTTCATCAAGAGGCTCTTTAGTCCTTCTTCAGTTTCTGCCATAAGAGTGGTGTCACCTAAATATCTGAGGTTATTGATATTTCTCCCAGCAATCTTGATTCCAGCTTGTGCTTCATCCAGCATTCCTCATGATATACTCTGCATATAGGTTAAATAAGCACAGTGACAATATACAGCTTTGACATACTTGTTTTCCTGTTTGAAACCACTCTGTTGTCCATGTCCAGTTCTAACTGTTGCTTCCTGACCTGCATACAGATTTCTCAAGAAGTAGGTCAGGTGGTCTGGTATTCCCATCTCTTTCATTCTGTGGAGAAAATAAATATTTCCTGTCCTTTGAACAAGACCCGATCTCTATCTTCCAGGCTGTTTGTTTGCTATATACACATCCTGGAAAAGATAAGCAAGAATGAAATGTATGAGAAAATGTAGGTATGTCACAGAGAACTATTGCTTAGCACATTTTGTGAACCTTTAATTAGCTGTTATGACACAGTATGCATATATGTTTTTTGGGTTTTTTTTTAAGTGGTCAGTTTGTGTCCTCTGTGAAAGGATTATCTTGTTGGGGATAAAAGTGGTGATGAATACATCAGTTTGGAGGCTGTTGAACCCCACGTGAACTGTTGCCTATATCCTGGAAAGGTGATGGTGGTTTATGAAGGTAAGTGGCAGTGAGTATTTAGCAAGTGGCAGATTTAGTAAGTGGCAGATTAGGACAGATTGGGGGCTTCTCTGGTGGCTCAGAGGTTAAAATGTCTGCATCCAATGCTGGAGAACTGAGTTCGATCCCTGGGTTGGGAAGATCCCCTGGAGAAGGAAATGGTAACCCACTCTAGTATTATTGCCTGGAGAATCCCATGAACCGAGAAGCCTGGTAGGCTACAGTCCATGGGGTCACAAAGAGTCAGACATGACTGGGTGACTTCACGTCACTTCACTTCAGATTAGGGTTTAATCTATGTGAGGATTTAATAAGACCTCACATAGATTACTGATCTGGAGAACTTGGAGATGGTAGTAAAATTGACTAAGAAAAGCATTGTAGGAACAGAGGTATATTTGAAAAAAGGGTTTGTATGAGGAACTGACTCATGAATTCACCTTTAATAATAAAATAATCAAAAAGTTTTATATGCATATGCTTTGACTACATATCACTGAACATAAGGGGAAAGAAAAGCACACATAGTGATCTTGTTATCAAATATACCAATTTTTAGCTTAAATATCATCAAAGACAGAAATATAGATCAATGGAACAAAATAGAAAGCCTGGAGATAAATACACATACCTACGGACACCTTATCTTTGACAAAAGATGCAATACTATACAGTAGAGAAAAGACAATCTTTTTAACAAGTGGTGCTGGGAAAACTGGTCAACTACTTGTAAAACAATGAAACTAGAACACTTTCTAACATCATACACAAAAATAAACTCAAAATGGATTAAAGATCTAAATGTAAGACCAGAAACTACAAAGCTCCTAGAAGAAAACATAAGCAAAACACTCTCTGACATAGAGCAGGATCCTCTAGGACTCACCTCCCAGAGTAATGGAAATAAAGGGAAAAAAAAAAAAAAAAAGTGACCTAATTAAACTTAAAAGCTTTTCCACAATAAAGGAAACTATAAGCAAGGTGAAAAGAGAGCCTTCAGAATGGGAGAAAATAATAGCAAATGAAGCAACTAAAAAGAATTAATCTCAAAAATATATAAGCAGCTCATGCAGCTCAATTCCAGAAAAATAAAAGGTTCAATCAAAAAATGGGCCAAAGAACTAAACAGACATTTCTCCTAAGAAGACATACAGATGGCTAAAAAACACATGAAAACATGCTCAACATTACCCATTATCACAGAGTGAGTGAAGTCATTTAGTCGTGTCCGACTCTTTGCGACCCCATGGACTTTAGGACCCCATGGACTATAGCCCACCAGGCTCCTCCCCCATGGGATTCTACAAGCAAGCGTACTGGAGTGTGTTGCCATTTCCTTCTCCAGGGGATCTTCCTGACTCAGGGATTGAACCCGGGTCTACTGCATTCCAGGCAGATGCTTTAACCTCTGAGCCACCAGGGAAGCCCCTATTATTACAGAAATGCAGAATTAAAACCACACTGAGGTACCATCTCACGCTGGTCAAAAAGCCTAAAAACAATAAATGCTGGAGAGAGTGCCGAGAAAAGGGAACCCTCTTACAGTGTTGGTGGGAAAGCAAACTAGTACAATGTGGAGATTCCTTAAAAAGCTGGAAACAGAACTGCCATATGACCCAGCAATCCCACTGCTGGGAAAGAAAACCAGAATTGAAAGAGACACATGTACCCCAATGTTGATTACTGCACTGTTTACAATAGCCAGGACATGGAATCAACCCAGATGTCCACTGGTAAATGAATGGATAAGAAAACTATGGTACATATACACAATGGAATATTACTCAGCTATTAAAAAGAATGCATTTGAATCAGTTCTAATGAGGTGGATGAAACTGGAGCCTGTTATACAGAGTGAAGTAAGTCAGAAAGAAAAACACCAACATGGTATACTAACACATATCGATATGGTATACTAACACATATATGAAGTGAAGTGAAGTGAAGTGAAGTCACTCTGTCGTGTCCAACTCTTAGTGACCCCAGGAGCCTTCCAGGCTCCTCAGTCCATGGGATTTTCCAGGCAAGGGTCCTGGAGTGGGTTGCCATTTCCTTGTCCAGGGGATTTTCCCAACCCAGTGATCGAACCCCGGTCTCCCACATTGTAGGCAGACGCTTTACCATCTGAGCTACCAGGGAAGCCCAACACATATACATGGAATTTAAAAAGATGGTAACGTTGACCCTATATGTGAGACAGCAAAAGAGACACAGATGTAAAAAACAGATTTTGGACTCTGTGGGAGAAGGTGATGGTGGAATGATTTGAGAGAATAGCATTGAAACATGTATATTATCATAAGAGAAATAGATCACCAGTCCAGATTCGATGCATGAGATAGAGTGCTCAGGGCTGGTGCACTGGGATGACCCTGAGGGATGGGATTGGGAGGGAGGTGGGAGAGGAGTTCAGGATGGGGAACACATGGACACTCATGGTTGATTCATGCCAATGTATGGCAAAAACCACTATGATATTGTAATTATCCTCCAATTAAAATAATTAATTAAAGAAAATCATCCTGTTCAACTAGAACTAAAATCTGATGAAAACTCCCAGATAATCAATGCTCTCTCAAAATGTCCTTCTTGTATGTTTTCTTATAATAGGTAATCTTTTATAACTATGTAACTGATTTAAAATTTTAAATGGGGGAGTAGAGCTATGTTGAAGTAACTTAAAGAGTAATTAATATTTGCAAATAATAGAGATTATGAAAGTTAAAATTTCCAAAAGTCTAAATGATTTTCCTATTAAGTTTAGTAGAAATTAAGTTGGATATTGTTTTTCATTTGTAATCAACTTATGCCATGAGATATTCTTTAGTATTTACCTAAAGGAAAATTCTGTCCATAATTACCTGCTTAAACACTTTAAAATCAACTAAAGGCCCAATATCCGTAAAGGGTGGAATTAAACCATATCAAAAGTTTAAGAGAATTTTTAGCATAGAATGGTGAGCTTGTCACATCCTATTCATAATGTAGCAAGATTAAACTGTATATTATCATCTAATGGGGAAAAAAGGGAAAAAAGAAGAAAGTTTAAAATAGAATAGTCTCTCATTATTCTTGTATTTCCTTGACTCTTGTTCCTTTAGGACATCTGAAGATATTTAGTTTCATTGTTCTCTGAGTAGCTCATGAATATTTCAGTTCCAAACGGTTGAATATTCTCTTTACTAGTCCATTTAAATTGCAGTACAAATATGTTTTTTATGTGTGTTGCTGGGAGACTTGGTGATTTAGAGAGTTTTACCTTTTTTAAAACAAAGAAACAATAGTCTGAGGGACTAGAGCAGTCATATTTGTTTAAAATTGCTGCTGAATGGGCATTTCACATGTTTCTTTAATGTTTAATAATGAAATAGCTCTTTTATTTTAACAATCATATGGAATAATAGTTTTCAAATATTCAAACATTAGTGCACAAAAAAGAGGTTTGAATTAGATCTTTCTTTACTTCCTTCTATAAAAAATTTCCTTTGTGTCTCTTCCTACAGGACTTTTCAAAGGCTTGAAAGACATATGAAGTGTTGCCTCATTACTGCACTCACTTGGACCTTTGTGTGAAATAGATCACAAATAAGCGGTAGCCTCAAGTTCCTGGCTCTGTGAATACGAAAAGAATTGATCTGATTGAAAATTATTTAATCAATAATATAGCACAGTTTTGTATACAAAATCCTGATTCTCACATCTCTTTATATAATTAAGGTAATCCTAGGTGAATAAGAGAAAGAAAATACTAGATTGTCATGTTAATATGTTCAGCACATTGTGAAATTAATACAAATCCTCTAAGAATTTTTAAATGCCTATCATCTTGGTGTACATTTTTAAGCCCAGTTCAAAATGATGTGGCCAAATCCATTTTACTTATAAACATGAGTTATTTTTAAATATAAACACTGAAAAACTTACATCCAAATTTGGAGTTATTAAATAAATGAGACTGGTAAAACATTATAAGAAACTGAATAGGAAGAATAAGTTAAAATATCTGAAAATTAAAAAAATATAAATGATGAAGTTGGCGGTGATGCTATCAGATTTTCCTCTGATCATATTGTTCTTTTATGATTTAATCATATTATCATTCACATGGCATTAACTTGACATGCCCACCAGTTACTTAGGGATCAGATAAATGGTATTATCTTTTGCTGTTTAAAGAAAATGATGTGAACATTTTAGCCTTGAAAAGTGAAAGCGAAGTCGCTCAGTTGTGTCTGACTCTTTGAGACCCCATGGACTGTAGCCCTCCAGGGTTTGATTCCTTGGTTGGGAAGATCCCCTGGAGAAGGAACAGCTACACACTCTAGCATTCTGGCCTAGAGAACTCCATGGACTGTGTAGCCCATGGGGTCACAAAGAGTCAGACAGCACTGAGTGACTTTCATTCATTCAGTTGGTGCTAGTGGTAAAGAACCCACCTACCAATGCAAGAGACACAAGAGATGCAGGTTCAATCCCTGGGTCAGAAAGATCCTTTGGAGGAGGGCACAGCAACTCACTCCAGTATTCTTAAAGAATCCCATGGACAGAGGAGCCTAGCAGGCTATGGTTGATAGGCTCGCAAAGAGTTGGACACGACTGAAGGACTTAGCATGCACCTGTTCATATAACTAAAAGGAAATAACTGTACAGCAGTTACAAAATTAATTCAGAGTTTAAAAATGTCATTTCCCTTCAAAAAATCAGCGAGTATTATTTGGTAATCTACTTTTATGTAATTTATTAGTCGTTTGCAGAGAACAGTGGTTCCAAAAGTCATCTGAGGAAAAATAGAAAAACAAGTTTGTAGGCTATGTGAGACACCTCTTGGGTATAATAATTTTAATTTGGGATCTTGGTCAGAGAACATGGAAGTTTTATTGGTAGAGACTCATTTTCTGCTAATGCAATATATGCATGATGTCCATAATATAAATACCAGCTCATCCTTTCTCATGTCCTGAGTTATCTTGTTTAGTCACCAAGTCCTATCCGACTGTCTTGCAGCCCCACAAACTGTAGCCCACCAGGCTCTTCTGACTATGAGATCCCAGCAAGAATACTGGAGTAGTTTGCCGTTTCCTTTTCCAGGGAGTCTTCCCCACCCAGAAGGGATTGAACACCTGCTTCCTGCTTTCTACACAGATTTTTTTTTTTTTAAGCCACTGAGTCACCTGCAAAACCCAAGTATCTCAAATAAATCAGTGTTTTAGAGTAATAATATTTGAGAAATGCTAGAAGGACACACTGTTTACTCTTATGTGATGCTTAAGCATTTGATAGTTGTTTCTTCTATGTTCTTTCATGTATAAATTTAAACTTTTTATAAATGCTAAATAAAATACAGTATTGCAAATTTTTATACCTTATTGTCTATCATTTTTCTTAAAAAAGTACTCCAGAGGGTAAAAAAGAAAAGATATGAGTTGACAAAAACACAATGAGCAAGATCACATCTTCTAAGGAAATAGTGAAAGTATATATTAAACTTTTTGAGACACTCAAAATTCCAAGTATTTAAATATATTGTGTGAAATAGGTGTTAAGGTTGTAATGCTGACATGAAGAAAAACCAATAAAAATAGTTAAAAATGAAAGGTGTTAAACCATTTTAAAGTCTATTAAGTCAAAAGTAAGGATGGTGACCTGACTGGTTGTGGTTTAGTTGGCTAAGTCATGTCTGACCCTTGCAACCCCACAGACTGTAGCCTGTGAGGTTCCTCTGTCCATGAGATTTCCTAGGCAAGAATACTGGGGTGGGTTGCCATTTCTTCTCCAGGGCATTGTGTGGGAGAAATATGAAATTTTGCTTAAAACCTGCATAATATAAATACAGAAGGACGATATAACAGTTTTCAATAGCAAACCCTTGTTATATGATTCTTTCTTATGATTCATCATTCAGAAAAACAACCTGTTTTTCCCCAAGTTGGTAACTTTTTTAGTTAGAAAATAGGTTGACTGGTGTAACTTGAGTAAGTCTTATGTTACTGAGGCCAGTTTCCCAAGTGTGATTTCCTTGGTGATGATTTTGTAAGTCTAAGTAACTAGAAATCCATTTTGATACTGATGCTGCAAATATGAGCCCACTCAGTTAAAGAGCACTATTACCTCACCCCACCAAATATAGGTGGCTTAAAAATCATGCAATAACTTACCTCATCTCTACTGAACAGAATAAAGGACCATGCAGTTTTAATAGATGCATGAATAAGCTCATTTATGCAAGGAGGATAAAAAACAACAACAACAACTTAAGGCTTAAACCATAGATATGTAAAGGAGAATCCGTGTAAGATTGTTACTGGCAACCCCATCAGATATCTCTTAATGTGTGAAGAAAAGAATATTATTCTTTCCTCATTTCCTTTGCTAGCATCAACAACAGGCTGCTAATTTTCAGATAATTATGAATTGCATGATGAAGGAAACAGGCTTTTTTTTTTTTTTAACTAGGAAATAAGATGAAGGTGCCAACAAAATCTGGAAGATATTGTAGTGTGATGTGACTGCTGTCAGGAGCACAACTAGATGCAATGAAGTATACTGGCTCCAACAAAACTGGCTAAATTTATTTTATTTTTTTAATGTTAAATGTAGATGCAAAGCATAGGAGGGCTTTCCAAAGTATATTTGGCTTTGAATACACAGCTCCAAGATTATGGTGCTTGTTAAGCTGTGTGCCCCGAGCAAATAATATGCATCTTGTGATGAGAAGACATAATAGTCTGTGTTTTACAAGGGATTTCAAAGGATACAAATATTTGATATTTATAAAATCACTATGCAATAGCCATTATTATTATTACTATTCCCCAGAAGAAGGAGGAATTCAGAGTTGAAATGATAGTAAGGTGATTTGATATGAAAGATAGAGCCAAATACATAGCTTCTTCTACCTGACCAATTTAGTAATTCTTCCAGCTCAATTTTGAATATATAAATTAGAATAATTTTACTTATTAGTGTCTGGAAGTATTTACAAAAAGGTAAATTACTTTTCAAATTCCCTAGAGTTTATGTAAAGTCAGAATTATAGAAGCTAGTATTTTAATATGGAAGGGGATAGTAAAATAGTATTAAATATAGTTAATAGTGAATTTTGAAGAAAATAAATGGCAACCCACTCCAGTGTTCTTGCCTGGAGAATTTTAGGGACGGGGGAGCCTGGTGAGCTGCCGTCTATGGGGTCGCAGAGTCAGACATGACTGAAGCGACTTAGCAGCAGCAGCAGCAGCAGCAATATAATTTAAGACAATGGATACTTAATTCTTAAAAAAAGGAACATGTTAAAAGGAAAGTTTAAAGAGGGCCATGTGGTGAGTGTAGGAGAAGGGACTGCTCAAGTTTAGTTATGGAAGCAATACTTTTCTTAAAAGTTATTATAGCAATCTAGCCTCAGAGTTATAAAAGTTGAAGCACTATGGGAAAGTACTAACTGTAAAGTATGCAACATTTTAAGTAATATTCCTGAGAAATAACCACTTTGGACATTGTTTCTATTTAGCTATTTTATTCCGTTCTTTATAATTCTAAAAAATGCATTCATACTCATGGGTGATATTCAGTATTATCAACAATGAGCACAGCAAAAGCATGTCCCCATCTGAGTGAAAGCTAACAAGTCCTGAAGTTATGCCAATATTTGTCTCCCGAGTACTAGCTCTGTTTTATATATCTATTGCTTAATTTGTCATATGAAAGCCTTTCCTAGGAACTCTATGAATAAACATAAGTAATTTAGCTCATTAATGACCATTTCCCCTTCACCTGTTCCCCTTTCCATTTTATTTATGGTCTTTCTTCAGTTAACTTGAGATTTTTCTCTATCTTCTAATATATTGGGAAGTATCTTAAGGATGCGGGAAAAAAGTGTATTCCCTGAATTTGTTCTCTCTCCCCTTTCTCCCTCTCTCCCTCTCTGTCTCTTTCTGTCTCTCTCTCTATATATGTATATGTTAATATAAATACATACAGGTGTACCTGGAGATTTGCTTCCAGATCACTTCAGTAAAGCAGATATCTCAAAAAGCAAGTCACATGATTTTTTGTTTGCCAACACTTATAAAATTATGTTTATCATAATGTAATCTTTCAAGTAAGCAATAACATCATGTCTAGTAGAACAATGTACATACCTTACTTAAAAAAAAAAGACAGTTAATACAAGTAACAGCAAAGATCATGGGTCACAGATCACCATAACAAATATAGTAATAATGCAACAATTTGAAATACTATGAGCTTTACCAAAATTAACTTAAAACCAAAATGAGCAAATGCTGCTGGAAAAATGGTGCCAATAGACTTGCTTAACTCAGGATTGCCACAAATCTTTACTTTTATCATTATAAAAATTTATCCCTGAATGATTTCTTCTTGTCTGGAGTAAAGACCTGTCATACCAAAATTGCCATCTGTATTATTTCACTTGGCATTTGTTTTAACTTTTCTGACTCTTTTGTTTAAAATGCATCTTTGGTAATAAAAAAACTATATTTATCATGCTTTTACACTCAGAATACAGAATAGACATATTATTCCCATTCCTCCTATTAAGTATTACCAACACCCCTTCAAATTATAAATAAAATAAACGTAAGAATGCTGTGAAAGCTGCCTGGCTAAGGACCTTGGATATAGATCCAAGAAGCTGTTTTGTGGTGAGTTACCTGATTTTCTTACTGACTCATAGATTCCAGACTTGGAGCTGAAGAAGCCAGCAAACTGAAATTTCTAAGGGAACAGACGAAGGGAAAGCCTGTCCACCCTCAGCCAATAAAATTCAGTGTTTTCCTGGAGCTACAGTTGTTGCAGTACTATATATTCTAACTTTCTTTTAGAAATAGGAAATAAATTCTCAGTAAGAGTCAAGGCTATGGTTTTTCCAGTAGGCATGTATGGACGTGAGAGTTGGAACGACCCTTAAATGTATTGATATAAGGTAAGAGCTGACTCACTGGAAAAGACTTTGATGCTGGGAGGGACTGGGGGCAGGAGGAGAAGGGGATGACTGAGGATGAGATGGCTGGATGGCATCACGGGCTCGATGGACATGAATCTGAATGAACTCTGGGAGTTGGTGAGGGACAGGGAGGCCTGGTGTGCTGCGACTGAGCGACTGAACTGAACAGTAAAACAAGCATTTCAAAGTTTTAGATTATTAGAGTTTTTAAGTTTGTAATGGAAGAAAACCTTAGAAATAGATTACTCTTTTCCTTAGAAAATTTCAACATTTTCTAAAAAAGATATAGATCAAGAATTCTATTGTGTATCATAATCATGAAAGGAACAGATTATTTTTCTGAATAAACACATGATCCTCATTGTGCATAAATACAGTTTTTCCCTTATTCTTCCCACCTGGTTAAAGTAATGAAAAAAGTTGATTGTTGATATGGTATGACAGTGCTCTTACCAGAAATGCAAATCATTAAATTTATATCACAGTAGCACATCATATTTTGCTTTTTAATAATCATAATCATATATAACATATTTTGACCATCGACTCTTCAGAACAGAATCTTAGATTTGGTAGGAAACACAGAATAAAGAAAAATATGAGGATAGCTTTTGTTGTTGTTCTCAGAATGCTTGCAATCTAATTTTTGTATTATAACAACAAATGTCAAAGTAAGAAGAAATCTATTATAAAATTACCCTGTCTTATCACTTATTTTCCAATATTTGAGTATCTTTATAAAAATATTTAGCATTATATATATGTTTATAAGTTCTATATATGCAACTATATTAACACATGAGTTCCATAAAATACATAGAGATTAGAAATTAAAAAGAATATTAAGATATAATGAGTTTATAGTGAAAACATATTTAGATTATTAATGCACTCCATGAAATAGATCTTAATTG
>SJYC01045846.1:0-31595 GCA_006408675.1 Madoqua kirkii
CAAACCAATGTCAGATGTCCTAGTTGTTAATTCAATTGTTGAATGAATGACTAGGCAGGATTTCACAACACAGTTAAGGGGAACTTCTTGTGCTACAATATACATATAACTGTTTTTTCAAAACTTCTTTCTTCCTTCCTTGGTGGGAAATGTCATGAAATCAAAAGTAGGGTGTGAGGGCCCATCTCTTTTATTTGAATACATTTAGGCAGGGAGCTGGCTGTTAGACTCACTCCTCCTCATTAGCACACCCACTCCTCCTTACTAGCACAAGGTAAGATGAAATAATTTGTGGAGCATTTGTTGTACACAAGAATCTTTAATTAATCCTTTTTTTTTCAGTCTCATAGCTAATTCTTCACCTCCATACTTACCTTCAGACTAGGTATCTCATAAGCTTTCAGCAAAGAATATAAACTTCTGATAAAGTTGCTTCCATCGCCACCCCAACCTCACTCCCTTCCACCTGAGTCCTGGTGTGTAACTTGCCAAACACACAGTCATATTTCATTCACTGTGTGCTCACTTCCCTCTTGTACTTTATACCTCACTCACAGTGGGATTTTATGAGAGCGTCTAGCTGTTAGTATGCACCCTGCAATCTTGACCTGGAAGTCTAAGAATGATTTTAAAATGTTCTTTATACCTTAGAAGTTGTAAAGTTCCCATGTGAAAATGGAAAGAAAGAAAGAAAAGTGCCAGCAAAATATTGCTGAGTTGGCATAACCACAGTGGGCTTCCATAGAGTTTAGTTTATATGTGACATTAAGATATAAACTGTTGAAACAAAGAATGACATAAAGGCTCTAGTGGGCAGTAGATTTCACTATCAAAACAAATATAAATGAAGTAATAAATTATTTAAAATACTGCTGAGAAAACAGAAATAAAAACAGTCTTTTAAATCATATTTCTAAAAATATGTTGAAGTAGAACAACAGGTTAAAATAGGAAATCCTGTGGCAAAAGCATCTCTTGACAAAAAGGTATTAATCTTATTAGAAAATCATTTAATTAGAGTTACTTTTTTGGAAGTAATTTTAGACACCTCTAAATTGGTCATAGATTTTTTTTTATTTTTATACTAAACACAAGCATACCTGAAATTACCTTGATTAATTGATACTGTTATGTATTTACTCAGTGCAACATCAGCATTTTTCCTGAAAGCTAGAGAGAAGGTAACAACTCATTATTCTGTGAGAACTGCCTCAAGTCCTGCTCTGCTGCTGTTGTGTACTTTACTTGTTCTTTCATCTCAATTTCTGTTTCTATGTAGAGGAGAAGTAAATATTGGAGATAAATAAATAAATAAAAATGGACAGCTTTAGACTATTACATCTGTGACCTAAAAGTCTGTAGCCAACATATACCCACCATTGCAAAAAGTTACTAATTCAAATGAGAGAAATCTAGATGTGCAGCAGCCTCTGTCCCCCTGTGTTTGTCTCTTTCTCTACAAACACACACACACACATACACACCTGCCACATGTACACACATAACCTAGGTTTAAAATTTCTCAGTTTGCCATTATCTTTTAGCACATTTTTAAAACTCTTTGAGACTGTTTATAATAAGAATAGCAATACCTACTCTGAGACATTTGAAGGAACTGAGTAACCCTGTAAAAACAATATAGGACTTACAGTTATCACTGTCATAGTCATCCATCATTAAAGAGGTATTTATCAAGTCATGCAAAAATACCCTAGTCCTATCCACTGTCCTGCATCAATAGCTATAAACACAAATAGACAAAGCCATTTCTCTCAGAAAATTCACCTTGTGGAAGTGTAAGAAAAAAACAAACAAAGCTGTGAGTAAAATAAATAACATGTCACACAGTGACAGTTTCTGCAGAAAAAAAAAAAATATGTATAAGTAGAAAAGACAAAAAAGGAGGAGGATTTGTATAGAGGGGTTGCAGTTCACTGGGGGCAGCCCTGCTGAATAGACATTTGGGAAAGATGACAAAAATTACACAGTAAATTGATGTTTAAGGAGCAAGTGTTCCATGTAGAGGGATCAGAATTTCTAATGCCCTGAGGCTTGAGTTGGCCCAGTGTGTTCAAGGTACAAAGAGGAAGTCCATGTGGCTAGAACAGATGTGAGGAGAAAGTGGTAGCAGATAAACTGATGGAAGCTATTCGAAGCTAGATGAGCTTGAGTTTTTTTTTTTCTTTCTTTCGTTACTTTGAGTAATAGCTAAATAAACTAGAGATAAATAATTGATTAGAGATTTAAGTGGACTAGAAAAATATTGTTGATGAGAGGAGTGATATACAGTGTGTCTTAAAATGATCATTCTGATTACCTGTGCATGGGTGGAAGACTGTAGCAGGTGGTGGTGTGTGAGATACAGGCAGAAACAGGAAATAATTGCAATAATCCAAGTGAGAGCTGATAGGTGTTTGGATTAGGTGTTGATAAAAGATGGTAACTACTAGTCAGATTCTTTCACCATGTATTATGGAAACATATCTGAGAATTTGCTGATGTACGAGGTATGTGGTAGAAAGATGGATATAGGATTTTGACTAAGGAAACTAGGAAGAAGGAAGGAGTAGAGACTTATTGGGATAAGAAAGACAGAAGATCAGGCTTGGAACTGGGGGCAATTGAGAATTCAGTTTTAGAGAAGCGATGATGTGTAATGTTGGATATCTCAAAGATAGTGTCAAGTAAACAGTTAGATATGTAATATTTGAGTTCAAGAAGATATGTAGACTGTAGGAAAAAAATATGTGAGTCAGGAGCATATAGATAATACTTAAAATCATGAGTCTGGACGAGATCACCAAGAGAGAGAAGGGGAAAAATCTGTAAGTGTTGGCAGCTCAGTTCTGAGTTGCTGAAATGATTATTGATTACAAAAGTTTGCATTAGAAGAAAGCAGCAAAAAGAATAAAGAAATGAGCAGAGAAGGGAACAGGGAAACATAGTGTGCGCTGTCCCCAGGGTGACTGGAGGTAGATAGGACAGAGTGATTAACTGTGTGTGGCAAGTGGTGTTGCTAGTTAAACCAGCATAGGGACTGTGCTATCACTGGATCTGCCACTGGATAGAATCCTTGATCATCGGGTTTTGAGAGGGTGAAAGTCATGGTCACGTTTGCTCAGCAATTTGGTGGAGTGGTGGATGTGAGACTCAAATTGGAATGAATTCAGGGGGGCAGACCAGACAAGGAAGTGGAGAATCCTGTGTTTACTGTAAAAGCCAGGAAAACAGTGGCAGGGTATAGCTTGAAGGGATTGTTAAATTAAGAATTTTAAAGTGGCAGTATATAAAATCAACACCCAGAAATCCCTTGCATTCCTATATACTAATAATGAGAAAATAGAAAAAGAAATTAAGTAAACAATTCCATTCACCATTGCAACGAAAAGAATAAAGTACTGAGGAATATACCTACCTAAAGAAACTAAGGACCTATATATCGAAAACTATAAAACATTGATGAAAGAAATCAAAGAGGACACTAATAGATGGAGAAATATTCCATGTTCATGGATCAGAAGAGTCAATATAGTGAAAATGAGTATACTACCCAAAGCGATTTACAGATTCAATGCAATCCCCATCAAGCTACTAACAGTATTTTTCACAGAACTAGAACAAATAATCTCAAGATTTGTATGGAAATACAAAAAAACGCGAATAGCAAAAGCAATCTTGAGAAAGAATAGAACTGGTGGAATCAACTTGCCTGACTTCAGGCTTTACTACAAAGCCACAGTCATTAAGACAGTATGGTACTGGCACAAAGACAGAAATATAGACCAATGGAACAAGATAGAAAGCCCGGAGATAAACCCACACACATATGGACACCTTATCTTTGACAAAGGAGGCAAGAACATACAATGGAGTAAAGACAGTCTCTTTAACAGGTGGTGCTGGAAAAGCTGGTCAACCACTTGCAAAAGAATGGAACTAGACCACTTTCTAACACCACACACAAAAATAAACTCAAAATGGATTAAAGATCTAAACGTAAGACCAGAAACTATAAAACTCCTTGAGGAGAACATAGGCAAAACACTTTCGGACATATATCACAGCAGGATCCTCTATGATCCACCTCCCAGTATACTGGAAATAAAAGCAAAAATAAACAAATGGGACCTAATTAAAATCAAAAGCTTCTGCACAACAAAGGAAACTATAAGTAAGGTGAAAAGACAGCCTTCTGAATGGGAGAAAACAATAGCAAATGAAGCAACTGACAAACAACTAATCTCAAAGATATACAAGCAACTTATGCACCTCAACTCCAGAAAAACAAATGATCCAATCAAAAAATGGGCCAAAGATCTAAACAGGCATTTCTCCAAAGAAGACATACGGATGGCTAACAAACACATGAAAAGATGCTCAACATCACTCATTATCAGAGAAATGCAAATCAAGACCACAATGAGGTACCACTTCACACCAGTCAGAATGGCTGCGATCCAAAAATCTACAAGCAATAAATGCTGGAGAGGATGTGGAGAAAAGGGAACCCTCTTACACTGTTGGTGGGAATGCAAACTAGTACAGCCATTATGGAAAACAGTGTGGAGATTCCTGAAAGAATTGCAAATAGAGCTGCCTTACGACCCAGCAATCCCACTGCTGGGCATACACACTGAGGAAACTCGAATTGAAAGAGACACGTGTACCCCAATGTTCATTGCAGCAATGTTTATAATTGCCAGGACATGGAAACAACCCAGATGTCCATCAGCAGATGAATGGATAAGAAAGCTTTGGTACATATACACAATGGAGTATTACTCAGCCCTCAAAAAGAATAAGTTTGACGCAGTTCTAATGAGATGGATGAAACTGGAGCCGATTATACAGAGTGAAGTAAGCCAGAAAGAAAAACACCAATACAGTATACTGACACATATATATGGAATTTAGAAGATAGTAATGATGACCTCGTAAGTGAGACAATATAAGAGACACAGAGGTATAGAACGGACTTTTGGGTTCTGAGGGAGAGGGAGAGGGTGGGATGATCTGGGAGAATGGCAATGAAACGTGTATGCAATCATATAAGAAATGAAGCGCCAGTCTATGTTCAATACAGGATACAGGATGCTTGGGGCTGGTGTAAGGGATGATCCGGGGAGATGGGGTGGGGGAAGGGAGGTGGGAAGGGGCTTCAGCGTGGGGAGATTGTGTACACCTGTGGCTGATTCATGTCAATGTATGGCAAAACCAATACAGTGCTGTAAAATAGAATAAAGTGTTAAATAAAAAATTTTAAAAAAAGAATTTTAACTCTTTTAATAGAATAAATAGCTGCATGGTTGCATGCTGAAGGAAAAGATTCAATAGAGAAGGAAACTTTGGTTAGGTAGGAGCAAAGCTAAGGATGGGAAAAGCACAGGAAATATTTTAGTGTCTCAGGTGAAGAGGCTGACCTGAATAAGAGCAAAGTTAGTGTCTCTGTGGGAACAGAAAGGCAGACACAGTTAGTGCATAGATGCAGGTTGGTAGACAGATGCAGAGCTTGAGCACATGTGGGTTCTTTACTTAATGCGCCTTCTTCCTTATTGAAATAAGAAGCAAGGTCATTGGCTAATGCTGATTATGAGGAAAGAGACATGGGAGGTTGGAAGGGAAAAGTTTTAAAAAGCTTTTCCAGGAATACCTGGCATATGATAAGTTAATGTTATTTTTATTGTTTGTTATCTCTTGGAACAGGGCATGGCAACACAGTCCAGTATTTTTGTCTGGAGAATCCCATGGACAGAGGAGCCTGGCGGGCATAGAGTTGCAGAGTTAGACATAACTGAAGCAACTTATTGCTATTAAGATTACTACATATTTTTAAAATTAAGGTCTCTTGAAAACAATGATCTAACAAGATCTCTCTTTGGCCAAAAACAGTACCTTTAATAAATGAAATTCTGTTTAGTATGGCAAATGTTAGGGGGGAGTATTTGGGAGACAATTGAGTTGTATTAAATCTCACCTCTGTTCCTTTCTTTTGTTAGTCAACCAACTATTGTTCTTTCCAGCTACCCGCAACCTTCTTTGACCACTTTGAAGTATTTCTTCAAGAATAAGTCCTACTGCATACATACAAATTGCAGGCAATTTTCTTGTAATAGAAAAAATATTCAAAATATATACAAATTGCTCCTTCTTAACAAAAAAGATTTATGCTATTCTGAAAGAAGGTGGAAAAGCAACTACTGTACCATAAATTATATTTATTTTTTTATTAATATCAACCCTATTTACAAAGTATTATATTCACTCTAAATAAAAACTTGGAAACATGCACTTACACATGGAAATATAACCATATTTTTATATAATTGCTTAAAACACTACACTTGATTTTCCTGTGCCTGTGTGGAATACCAGTCACACATTTCCCTTTTTGCCTAGAAAGGATATAAAACAATTTTCTTCTGCTTCAATATTCTTTCTGCCAGTAATTTGTATCTGTGGCCAGAGAGCAGAGACTCTCTAGACAATTGTGTCAGTGAATGGAATTGAGTGAATTAGGTGTTTAAAATGTTCCTGGTCCCTGGATTGTGGTAGTTCTGTTACTTTCTCCTCCATTAAGGTGGAGGTAGGCAGGGAGTTACACATATATCTACAACATCTTGCTTCATTCCATATACAATGTGCTAAAACTTGCTGAATAAACTTTACAATTGAACAACTCACCTTTTGAGATACTATGTTGAGGGATAAGTTGTTGACTGATGTTTAATGAACCTTGTATAGTTTTGAATTGGTATACAACCTTACCGTCTAGTCCTCTTCACATAAATATTCCTATATTTTAACACTCGTCAGTCCCATCTGTAGCCCATGCAGGATGTGTGTGCTGCTCCTCAATTTGAAGAATTTGCTTAGGAGAGATCTCTCCTACTGAAAACTCTTCTGCAAAGGTTGAACAAATTCTATGAGGTTTAACAAATTCTCATGCCTGGTGTCCATTTACTGTGTTATCCATAGACTATATTCAGGTGACTGTCACTCTAAATCTTTGTCTCACTACTTTCTTCAGGATCGATGAGGTAGATAACTTTCTTCCATGGCTAAAGGGGTATGGCAGGCATGCTACAGCTATGGAAAAGTGGCTAACTTTGTGGATTAAGGTGTCATGAGTGAGGAAAAATAACATAATTTATAAAGGAAAAATAACATAATTTATAACACTGTTGTGACGTTAAAAGCCAAAGAAGATTACAGAGGCATTACCCAGGGTCAAGATAATTTCAAATTCTTTTTTATACTAGTGCCGGTTTATGGGGCTTCCGAGGTAGCACTAGCAGTAAAGAACCTGCCTGCCAATGCAGGAGACATAAGAGATGCGTGTTCAGTACCTCAGTTGGGAAGATCCCCTGGAGAAGGGCATGGCAGCCTATTCCAGTGTTCTTGCCTGGAGAATTCCCTGGACATAGGAGTCTGGTGAGCTACAGTTCACTGAGTCACAAACAGTCAGACTCAACTGAAGTGACTTAGCAGCAGCAGTGCTGATGTATACATTTCAATAGGTGATACCATGCAGAAAATGTTAAATTTTCAGGGAAACACAAGAGGTTCTAGAAATCAAGAAGCGAGAGAGAGAGAGAGAGAGAGAGAGAGAGAGAGAGAGAGAGAGAGAGAGAGAGATAGAAAGAGCTTTCTAAATTTACACAGAAAATGGGTTATTGGGCAAAGCAGTTTTCAACACTGATAAGACTGGATTATTTTACAACCATACTGCAAATGAACATGTATAAAGCAAACAGGATTTTGGTTGATGAAAATGTTGAGACCAGAGCCTCATAGGAAGCTTACCCTATGTTTCTCATAGGAGCAGTGATTTGGTATTCATTAATTCAGTATTGTAAGCAACTTTACACAGTGTAACTAATACAAACAATGACCGACTTTATATGCAAGGCAGTGTAAGACTGAGGAGGAGTGAGTGCCTCAGTTTGCCTAAGGGAGGGTCAAAGATGCTATTGAGAAGCTTTATTACAATATATCCAGCATATTCATGCATTGATTGACTTTTTTATTATATGTCACCTTAGCTATGCTAAAATACAAACCACAGAATTCCCTTTCTAGTATGTTTCTGATTCATCTGCACAATGAGAAAGATTCTCTCAGGAGCAAATGGCTGAAGGAGGCAGTCATTTTGTATCATTCATAGACCTTCCACCAGTTACTCAGTCAAACCTTAGATGCTGCTGAGAAGGAATCTTGCAAATGTAGTGAAAGTCCCAAATCCAAGTATATTTTAGTTATTCAAAAGTAGATTATCCTGGGTCAGCTGGCTTAACAGGAGGGAAATCTGTTAGGGAACAATGAATACCAGAGACTGCATGCAATAGAGGTGTGATCCTGGAATGTGAAGTCAAGTGGGCGTTAGAAAGCATCACTACGAACAAAGCTAGTGTAGGTGATGGAATTCCAGTTAAGCTATTTCAAATCCTGAAAGATGATGCTTTGAAAGTGCTGCATTGAATATGCCAGCAAATTTGGAAAACTTGACAGTAGCCACAGGACTGGAAAATGTCAGTTTTCATTCCAATCCAAAGAAAGGCAATCCAAAGAATGCTCAAATTACTGCACAACTGCACTCATCTCACATGCTAGTAAAGTAATGCTCAGAATTCTCCAAGCCAGGCTTCAGCAATACATGAACCATGAACTTCCTAATGTTGAAGCTGGTTTTAGAAAAAGAGAGGAACCAGAGATCAAATTGCCAATATCTGCTGGATCATCGAGAAAGCAAGAGAGTTCCAGAAAAACATCTTTTTCTGCTTTATTGACTATGCCAAAGCCTTTGACTGTGTGGATCACAATAAACTGTGGAAAATTCTGAGAGAGATGGGAATACCAGACCACCTGACCTGTCTCTTGAGAAATCTGTATGCAGGTCAGAAAGCAACAGTTAGAACTGGACATGGAAAAACAGACTGGTTCCAAATAGGAAAAGGAGTACATCAAGGCTGTATATTGTCACCCTGCTTATTTAACTTCTATGCAGAGTACATCATGAGAAACGCTGGACTGGAAGAAACACAGGCTGGAATCAAGACTGTTGGGAGAAATATCAATGACTTCAGATATGCAGATGACACCACCCTTATTTCACAAAGTGAAGAGGAACTAAAAAGCCTTTTGATGAAAGTGAAAGAGGAGAGTGAAAAAGTTGGCCTAAAGCTCAACATTTAGAAAACGAAGATCAGGGCATCTGGTCCCATCGCTTCATGGGAAATAAATGGGGAAACAGTGGAAACAGTGTCAGACTTTTTTTTGGGGGGGGGGTTCCAAAATCACTGCAGATGGTGACTGCAGTCATGAAATTAAAAGACACTTGCTCCTTGGAAGAAAAGTTATGACCAACCTAGGGAGTATACTCAAAAGCAGAGACATTGCTTTGCCGACTAAGGTCTGTCTAGTCAAGGCTATGGTTTTTTTAGTAGTCATGTATGGATGTGAGAGTTGGACTGTGAAAAAGGCTGAGCACCAAAGAATTGATGCTTTTGAACTGTGGTTTTGGAGAAGACTCTTGAGAGTCCCTTGGACTGCAAGGAGATCCAACCAATCCATTCTGAAGGAGATCAGCCCTGGGATTTCTTTGGAGGGAATGATGCTAAAGCTGAAACTCCAGTACTTTGGCCACCTCATGCGAAGAGTTGACTCATTGGAAAAGACTCTGATGCTGAGAGGCATTGGGGGCAGGAGGAGAAGGGGATGATCGCGGATGAGATGGCTGGATGGCATCACTGAATCAATGGACGTGAGTCTGAGTGAACTCTGGGAGTTGGTGATGGATAGGAAGGCCTGGTGTGCTGCGATTCATGGGGTTGCAAATAGTCAGACATGACTGAGTGACTGAACTGAACTGAATTGTGTTTGAAAAATATAATCTATGTATCTATATTATAATATATATATTGTGTGTATATATGTTTTTTTCAATCACAGTATCACAGGCACATTCCATCTCTAATTGCATGCAGTATACTGTGATAATCACAGTATCATATCTCTGTCACATGCAGTCTCTAAGGTGGCGCTAGTGGTAAGGAACTCATCTGACAATGCAGATGTAAAAGACAGCCTTCTGATCTCTGGGTCAGGAAAATTCCCTGGAGGAGGGCATGGCAACCCATCCAGTACTCTTACCTAGATAATCCCATGGACAGAGGAGCCTGGTGGGCTACAGTCCATGGGGTTGCAAAGAGTCATACATGACTGAAGCAAATTTTCATGCATGCATGCATAGTTATATATTTATATTTCTTTCTTTCTTTGGTCTTCATCCCCCTTTCTGATACAGAGCTCTAAAACCCTAGGAATTGCCTATGATGAGAACTGTGAAGTTGTCTTTGGGTGTGCTGATGAGGTGACTTTTGGACCCTACCTAAGGATGCGGGCTAGTTGTCAGAAGAACTAGCAGAATTTCTAGTTCCACCTCCCTGACTCCTGTGAAGGGTAGAAAGATTGGAACTGAACCAGTTCCCAGTGGCCAATGGTTTAAACAGTCATGCCTGTGGAATGAGATCTCCATAAAAACTTAAAAGGAGGGGTTTCAAAGAACCTCCAGTTTGGTGAACACATATGAGGAAAGTAGTGTGTCTGGAGAAGGTATGGAAGCTCCATGGCCTTTCCCTGTACCTTGATCTCTGTGTCTCCTCCATTCAGTTACTGATGAATTACATCTTCTTATAATAAATGAATGATTTTGTAAGTAAAATGTTTCTTAGAATTCTCTGGGCTGCTTTAGCAAATTAATTGAACCCAGAGTAAGAGTCATTGGAAACTCCAATCTATAGCCTTTTGGTCAGAAGCACAGGTGATAACCTGGACTTAAGATTGGCTGTTGAAACAGGGTTGTGGCCAGTCTTGTAAGTACTAATGCTATCTCCAGGTAGATGATGTCAGAACTGAGTTAAACTAGGTTGTGTGAGGCGATATCTTGGATGTATGGAGAAAACTCCTCATGCATCAAAATTGATGATCAGAGTTTTAGTTAGTGATCAGAATCCTAAAGAGAGAAAAAAGATGGTAAAATGTTTCTTCATTCTGGCGAAGTCATTTCATGGTTGCAAATCTGCTGACTCACTTCACTGAGTAGCAGCTGGGCCTGTAATTGTTTTCCCTTCCCTTGAATCCTTTCTTCCTGACTGCCGGCTGTGAATTAGGGGCTTGCTTAGCTAGCTACAGCTACGGTAGCTATATAATAAATCTCTCTTTCATCTCCAACTGTATCTGTTTATTTTTTATTCTATTTTATTTTTTTGAGTCATAATTTTATTTTATTTTTTAAATTTTTATTTTTACTTTATTCTGCTTTACAATACTGTATTGGTTTTGCCATACATTGACATGAATCAGCCACAGGTGTACACGAGCTCCCAACTGTATCTGTTTAAATCAATTATTTCTTAGTGGTTCTACTTCCTCTAGGTGAACACTGACCTTAAATTTATTACCAAGTTATTCTTTCTCTATTTCCCTATGTTCCCCACTTCAATTTCAAATTTCTGTTTATGCTCTTGTTTCTTGTTTCAGTTCAGTTCAGTAGCTCAGTCAATTCGGACCCTTTGTGACCCCATGGAGTGCAGCATACCAGGCTTCCCTGTTCATCACCAACTCCTGGAGTTTACTCAAACTCATGTCCATTGAGTCGGTGATACCATCCAACCATCTCATCCTCTGTCACCCCTTTTCCTCCCACACTCAATCTTTCTCAGCATCAGGGTCTTTTTTTTTTTTTTTTTTTTCTTTTTAAAAATTAATTAATTTATTTTAATTGGAGGCTAATTACTTTACAGTATTGTAGGGGCTTTTGCCACATTGGCATGAATCAGCCATGGTTGTACATGTGTTCCCCATCCTGAACCCCTCCCACCTACCTCCCCATCCCAGTGCAACAGTCCTGAGTACCCTGTCTCATGCATTGAACCTGGAGTGGTAATCTATTTCACATATGATAATATACATGTTTCAATGCTATTCTCTCAAATTATCTTACCCTTGCCTTCTCCCACAGAATCCAGAAGTTTGTTCTTTACATCTGTGTCTCTTTTGCTGTCTTGCATATAAGGTCATTGTTACCATCTTTCTAAATTCCATACATATGCGTTAATATACCATATTGATGTTTTTCTTTCTGATTACTTTATTCTGTATAACAGGCTCCAGTTTCAGCTGCTTCACTATAACTGATTCAAATGCATTCTTTTTAATAGCTGAGTAATATTCCATTGTGTATATGTACCACAGCTTTCCTATCCATTCATCTGCCGATGGACATCTGGGTTGATTCTATGTCCTGGCTATTGTAAACAGTACTTCAGTGAACATTGAGGTTCATGTGTTTCTTTCAATTCTGGTTTCCTCTGTGTATATGCCCAGCAGTGGGATTGCTGGGTCATATGGTAGTTCAATAACCTCAGATATGAGGATGACACCACCCTTATGGCAGAAAGTGAAGAAGAACTAAAGAGCCTCTTGATGAAAGTGAAACAGGAGAGTGAAAAAGTTGGCTTAGAGCTCAGCATTCATTAAACAAACATCATGACATCCGGTCCCATCACTTCATGCAAATAGGTGGGGAAACAGTGGAAACAGTGGCTAACTTTATTTGGGGGGTTCCAAAATCACTGCAGATGGTGATGGAAGCCATGAAATTAGAAGATGCTTACTCCTTTGAAGGAAAGTTATGACAAACTTGGACAGCATATCAAAAAGCAGAGACATTACTTTGTGAACAAAGGTCCATCTAGTCAAGGATATGGTTTTTCCATTAGACATGAGGGGATGTGAGAGTTGGGCTGTAAGAAAGCTGAGTGCTGAATAATTGATGCTTTTGAACTGTGGTGTTGGAGAAGACTCTTGAGAGTCTCTTGGACTGCAAGGCGATTCAACCAGTCTATTCTAAAGGAGATCAGTCACTGCAAGGACTGATGTTGAAGCTGAAACTCCAATACTTTGGCCACCTGGAGTGAAGAGCTGACTCATTTGAAAAGACCTTGATGATGGGAAAGATTGAGGGGAGGAGGAGACGGGGACAACGAAGGATGAGATGGTTGGATGGCATCATTGACTCAATGGACACTAGTTTGGGTAAGCTCTGGGAGCTGGTGCTGGACAGGGAGGCCTGGCATTCTGTGGTCCATGGGGTTGCAAAGAGTTGGACATGAGTGAGGAACTGAACTGAACTGATGGCAGTTCTATTTCCAGTTTTTTAAAGAATCTTGGAATCCGTGCTCCTATGGACACCTTATCTTTGACAAAGGAGGCAAGAATATACAATGGAGAAAAGACAATCTCTTGAACAAGTGGTGATGGGAAAACTGGTCAACCACTTGTAAAAGAATGAAACTAGAACACTTTCTAACACCACACACAAAAATAAGCTCAAAATTTGGTGGGAATGCAAACTAGTACAGCCACTATGGAGAACAGTGTGGAGATTCCTTAAAAAACTGGAAATAAAACTGCCATACGACCCGGCAATCCCACTGATGAGCATACACACCAAGGAAACCAGAAATGAAAGAGACACATGTATCCCAGTGTTCATCGGAGCACTGTTTATAACAGCAGGACATAGAAACAACCTAGAGGTCCATCAGCAGATGAGTAGATAATAAAGCTGTGGTACATATACACAATGGAGTATTACTCAGCCATTAAAAAGAATCCATTTAAATCAGTTCTAATGAGGTGGATGAAACTGGAGCCAATTACACAGAGTGAAGTAAGCCAGAAAGAAAAACACCAATACAGTCTACTAATGCAAATATATGGAATTTAGAAAGATGGTAACAATAACCTGTATGCAAGACAGCAAAAGAGACACAGATTATACAATAGTCTTTTGGACTCTATGGGAGAGGGCAAGGGTGGGATATTTAGGAGAATGGCATTGGAACATGTACAATATCATACGTGAAACAAATCGCCAGTCCAGGTTCGATGCATGATACAGGATGCTTGGGGCTGGTGCGCTGGGATGACCTAGACGGACGATATGGAGAGGGAGGTGGGAGGGGAGTTCAGGATGGGGAATACATATAGACCCATGGCAGATTCATGTCAATGTATGACAATAACCAATTGTAAAATATTGTAAAATAATTAGCCTAATTAAAATAAATGAATTTTAAAAAATAAAAAAGAATATGCAGTATATACAGTGGAATACTGCTGCTGCTGCTGCTGCATCACTTCAGTCGACTACTCAGCCATAAAGATGAATGAAATAATGTGATCTGCAGCAACATGGATGGATCTAGAAATTATCATACTAAGTAAAGTAAGTTATAATGAGAAAAATAAACACCATATGATATCACTTATTAAAAAAAAAATAAGAAATTTCCACATTGTTCTCCATGGTGGCTGTACTAGTTTGCATTCCCACCAACAGTGTAAGAGGGTTCCCTTTCTTTGCACTCTCTCCAGCATTTATTGTTTGTAGACTTTTTGATAGCAGCCATTCTGACTGGCATGAGATGTTCCCTCATTGTGGTTTTGATTTGCATTTCTCTGATAACGAGTAATGTTTAGCATGTTTTCATGAGTTTGTTAGCCATCTGTATGTCTTCTTTGGAGAAATGTCTGTTTAGTTCTTTGGCCCATTTTTTGATTGGGTTGTTAATTTTTCTGGAATTGAGCTGCATGAGTTGCTTGTATATTTTTGAGATTAATTCTTTGTCAGTTGCTTCACTTGCTATTATTTTCTCCCATTAGGAAGGCTGTCTTTTCACCTTGCTTATAGTTTCTTTTGTTGTGCAGAAGCCTTTAATTTTAATTAGGTCCCATTTGTTTATTTTTGCTTTTATTTCCAATATTCTGGGAGAGGGGTCATAGTGGATCCTGCCATGATTTATGTTGGAGAGTGTTTTGCCTATGTTCTCCTCTAGGATTTTTATTGTTTCTGATCTTACATTTAGATTTTGAATCCATTTTGAGTTTATCTAGCTTCATTCTTTTACAAGTGGTTGACCAGTTTTCCCATCACCGCTTGTTAATGAGATTGTCTTTTTTACATTGTATAGTCTTGCCTCCTTTGTCAAAGATAAGGTGTCCATAAGTTTGTGGATTTATCTCTGGGCTTTTTTTTTTTTTATTGATCTATATTTCTGTGTTTGTGCCAGTACCATACTGTCTTGATCACTGTGGCTTTGCAGTATAGTCTGAAGTCAGGCAGGTTGATTCCTCCTGTTCCATTCTTCTTTCTTAAGATTGGCTATTCGAAATTTTTTGTATTTCCATACAAATTGTGAAACTATTTTTCCTACTTCTGTGAAAAATATCATTGGTAGCTGGATAGAGATTGTATTAAGTCTATAAATTGCTTTGGGTAGTATACTTATTTTCACTATATTGATTCTCTGATCCATCAACATGGTATATTTCTCCATCTATTTGTGTCATCTTTGATTTCTTTCATCAATGTTTTATAGTTTTCTATATATAGGTCTTTTGTTTCTTTAGGTAGATTTATTTCTAAGTTTTTTGTTCTTTTTGTTGCAATGGTGAATGGAATTGTTTCCTTAATTTCTCTTTCTGTTTTCTCATTGTTAGTGTATAGGGATGCAAGGGATTTCTGTGTGTTAATTTTATATCCTGCAACTTTACTATATTAAGTAATTAGCTCTAGTAATTTTCTGGTGGAGTTTTTAGGGTTTTCTATGTAGAGGATCATGTCATCTGCAAACAGTGAGAGTTTTACTTCTTCTCTTCCAATCTGAATTCCTTTTATTTCTTTTTCTTCTCTTATTGCCATGGCTAAAACTTCCAAAACTATGTTGAATAGTAATTTTGAGAGTGAGCACCGTTGTCCTGTGCCTAACTTTAGGGGCAATACTTTCAATTTTTCACCATTGAGGATAATATTTGCTGTGGGTTTATCATATATGGTTTTTATTATGTTTTTTTTTTATTATGTTATCAGGTTTTCTATGCCTGCTTTCTGGAGGGTTTTTATCATAAATGGATGTTGAGTTTTGTTAAAGCTTTTATCTCCATCTATTGAGATAACATATGGTTTCTGTCTTTCAATTTATTAATTATTGTGTGTCACATTGATTGATTTGCAAATATTGAGGAATCCTGGCATCCCTGGGATAAAGCCCATTTGGTCATGATGTATGATCTCTTTAATACGTTGTTGGATTCTGTTTGCTAGAATTTTGTTAAGGATTTTTGCGACTATGTTTATCAGTGATATTGGCCTGTAGTTCTCTTTTTTTTAATGTCATCTTTGTCTGGTTTCAGTATTAGGGTGATGGTGGCCTCGTAGAATGAATTTGGAAGTTTACCTTTCTCTACAATTTTCTTGAAGACTTTGAGTAGAATAGGTGTTAGCTCTTCTCTAAACTTTTGGTAGAATTCAGCTGTGATGCCATCTGGTCCTGGCCTTTTGTTTGCTGGAGATTTCTGATTACAGTTTTGATTTCAATGCTTGTGATGTGTCTGTTAAGATTTTCTATTTCTTCCTGGTTCTGTTTTGGAAAGTTATACTTTTCTAAGAACTTGTCCACTTTTTCCAAGCTGTTCATTTTATTGGCGTCAGGGTCTTTTCAAATGAGTCAGTTCTTCACATCAGGTGACCAAAGTATTGGAGTTTCAGCTTCAACATCAGTCCTTCCAATGAATATTCAGGACTGATATCGTTTAGAATGGACTGTTTGGAACTCCTTGTAGTCCAAGAAGCTTCTCCAACACCACAGTTCAAAAGCATCAATTCTTCGGCAATCAGCTTTCTTTATAGTCCAACTCTCACATCCATACATGACTATTGGATAAACCACAGCTTTGACTAGAGAGACGTTTGTTCGCAAAGTAATGTCTCTGCTTTTTAATATGCTGTCTAAGTTGGTCATAAATTTTCTTCCAAGAAGCAAGCATGTTTTAATTTCATGGCTACCATCACCATCTGCAGTGATTCTGGAACCCCTAAATAAAGTCTGTTACTGTTTCCACTGTTCCCCTATCTATTCGCCATGAAGTGATGGGACCAGATGCCATGATCTTAGGTTTCTGAATGTTGAGTTTTAAGCCAACTTTTTCACTCTCCTCTTTTACATTCATCAGTAAGCTCTTTAGTTCTTCTTCACTTTCTGCCATAAGGGTGTTGGCATCTGCATATTCTAGGTTATTGATATTTCTCCCGGCAATCTTGATTCCAGTTGTGCTTCTTCCAGCCCGACGTTTCTCATGATGTACTTTGCGTATAAGTTAAATAAGCAGGGTGACAATATACAGCCTTGATGTACTCTTTTCCCTATTTGGAACATCTGTTGTCCCATGTCCAGTTTTTACTGTTGCTTCCTGACTTGCATAGAGATGTCTCAAGAGGCAGGTCAGGTAGTCTGGTACTCCCATCTCTTTAAGAATTTTCTAGAGTTTGTTGTGACCCACACAGTCACAGGCTTTGGCACAGTCAATAAAGCAAAAGTAGATGTTTTTCTGGAACTCTCTTGCTTTTTCAATGATCCAGTGAATGTTGGCAATTTGATCTCTGGTTCCTCTACCTTTTCTAAAACCAGCTTGAACATCTGGAAGTTCATGGTTCATGAACTGCTGAAGCCTGGCTTGGAGAATTTTGAGCATTAGTTTACTAGAGTGTGAGATGAGTGCAATTGTGCAAAATCTAATATTTTCATTCCATGCTTTTCCCCTCCCTTTGTCTCTTTCATCCTTCCCTCCTCCATCCTTCTTTTCCATATCTTCCCTCCTTCCTTTCTTCTTTTCTTTTATTATGTTTTAATATAACTAATCCTTCTTGTCTTCAGCACACAATACCATAAATAAAGTTTCATTTAATAGCTCTTTGACTCTGTAGTTGCATGATAGAAAATGAAAAATTAATATTAAAAATGTATAAGGTTTCTTTAGAAAAACAGAGGGGCTAGATAAAGTAGTTGAGATGGCATTTAACTAAGGCATTTTCTAAGTCATAAAATCATGAAATCTAGTGAGACGCATCTGATAGTACTCTATTGCAGTTGGAACAAGAAATTATAAAAAAAAAATGGAGGAATTTGAAGCTGGATAATAGAGAAAGGGTAGATCAAGAAATATTTTAGGTTCCAGATATGAAAGTGAAAATGGTATGTGTTTAAGAATCTGGTTTATTTGACTCTTTGTAGCTGGCTAAGAAGGCTGTATTTCCCATCCTCTTCTGGAAAATAGGAATTAGATTCTATTCAAATAATTATCTGCAGTAGTGATAAAAAAAAAGTCACATATGTTACATGCCACATACAAAATGATATGAAACAGTAACTTCTGGGACTAAGCAGTTAAAGACAAGTGGGCTTTTCTCATTTTTTTTTTCACATTTTTAGTGACCTTGGGGGACACTAAAAACCCATAATGTATTTTTACAGGTACAGGCATGTACCTGACCCATATTGGATTTGTATTAGTAAAAAAGGAATGTTTATTTGGCTAATCCACTGAGATTTGAGGCTGATTTTTAAAATAAGACAGCCTAACCTATTTTGACTAATGGCCCATGAAAAGATGTTTGCATTTTACCACATAACAAATTAGAGGCAATTAAATGATTGTTAAAGAGAAATACAGCATGAGTCACTGCAAATGTTTGAGTCATTCTGAATTTCTATAGACAGTGACAGCGATTCTGTCCCCTTACCTTCTACTGATTCAAGAGTATAATCACACAACTTAGTCTAGAGCAGCTAGTGTGGAGGGTCTGCAAGAGTCAGATTGATTAAAAAGCTCTGGTTTATATAAGGACAGTCTACCAATAACACAGTTTAACATTCTCAAAACAATTATCCTCATTTCAGCATTTAACAAAATTATTTTAACAACCCTATTTCTGTTTCTTACACAAATGTAAATCATACACCATGATTTTCCAGTAGTGATTCTCCACCCCAAGCATGGTGGGCTTTTAGGATGTGAGCGAGTAGGGGAGGCATTAGGTCTGTGTTTCCTCTGCTCTATGCCTCCACCAGGCTGACACCTCTCTGACCCATGTAAGTTTCTTCTTTCTCTACTTCCTCCCTAAGGTATTTGAATTATTTTTCAGTTTGTTTTCATTGTGCTGAACAACATTTTTCCTCGAAGTATTTCCCAATCAACCAGAGTCTCTGGACTGAGCATGGCTGTGTTTGCTTTTACCTTTTCTCCCATGGCATTTTTCTGTTCTTTTTGAGCACCTCAGAATAGAAAGTTTCTGTTTTCCTATTTAACTCCACAGTTTTAGAACCAGAGTTTATCTTATGTTCCAACTTGTGCAGTTTTGGATTCCACAGGACTTATCAGAACCTCACACAGAGAAGGACCATTTGAATCTGATACTTACAAAATTGATATTCTAGAATCCCTGAGATGAGCAGGCCAACCAGGACCTCCATAGATGTTAAAACAGACACAAACTGTTGCTTTTTTAATGCTCTGTTTGAAGCATCCCAAACAGCTTCTGTCACATAGTCAATTCTAAATAAACACTTCCTACGTCAATATTCATTTAGCCAGTGTTGACTAAGATCTTCTCTGTTTCAAGCACTGTAGTATATAGGTTCAATTGTGATACAAAAAATACAGGGGCACATCACCATTGTACAGATGGAAATATAACAGCTGTTATAAAGAATGATAATGCTACAGAAACTGTTTAGAGATCTCATATAGACTTTCCCAGATAAGGAGATGTTTGTCCAAAATGTGAAGGCTGAATAGGAGTTCACAAGATGGGATGGTACTGGAAAAGGCAGTCTAAGCATGTAGAACACAATTGAGAATTTAAAGAGTGTTATCTAGGGCTTTACTGGTGGCTGAGGTGGTAAAGAATACACCTGCAATGCGGGAGACCTTGGTTTGATCTCTGGGTTGGGGAGATCCATTGGAGGAGGGAATGGCAACCCACTGCAATATTCTTGCCTGGAGAATCCCATCGACAGAGGAGCCTGTGGGCAACAGTCCATAGAGTCATAAAGAGTTGGACACAACTGCAGCAACTTAGCATGCACAGGGTGATATCTAGAACATGGTGTATAAATTGTGCCACCTTGAAGGAAAGACCTAATCCAACATAATTTCTGTGATAAAACACTAGAATAAAAAGTAGATTTTTAAACAACTCGATAATTCCACGTCAGTAAAGTCTAAATATCACTAATTGGCTGGCAGTATTTGGGCTAATTATTGGGCATTGTGGAAGGCTTGGACTGCCCAGAATAGGTTTTCATTGTCTCCATGAGAACTCCAGTTTTGGCTCATGGCATCTAGTTGCCATGGTTGCTATTTCAAGTGCCTTTTAGGGGCTACAATATCCTCAGTTGTCATTTTAGCAGAAATCTGGCCAGATGGCCATGTCAGGGTTTCTGAGAGTTGTGGAGAGTACAATGGGAAGACAGAATATTGTGTTGCAGCTATACAAAAGAATGAATGGACTCTGATTAGTAGCATTTATAATAACAGCAAAGGAGCATATACAATGACTTGGATATTAAAGAGTATGCCAGTTTTTGTACCTAGAACTGCAGTTTCAGGGGAAATCTGCTCAAATCTCTTCAGCATCAAAATGCACCTGGGAATTCTGATTAAGAATAACCAGTTTATAATTTAAATATTATATTAAATGAGACAATCATATTAATCAAATATTTAACTCAGTGTTTTATTAAAAATTAAAGAGGATTTTGGGGATATAGAATATTTAATTGATATCATTAATATTACAAGTTATCTCTATGGCTCTGTGACATGTATGATTTGATTTAGTAGTCACAATTTTATCAACTTGATATGGTATCCCATTTGACATATATTAAAAAATAATGACTAAGGTCAAAGTGAAAGTAAGGAAAATGAATGATGCCCAACTCTTTATGACCCCACGGACTGTAGCCCACCAGGCTCCTCTGTCTGTGGAGTTCTCCAGCCTAGAATATTGAAGTAGGTTGTCATTTCCTTCTTCAGGGGTTCTTCCCAACACAGGAATCAAACCTGGATCTCTTGCAATGCAGGCAGATTCTTTGTCATCTGAGTCACCAGGGAAGCTATTTGAAACATATTTTTTAAAATGTGATATTTAACATACATTTTTAAAAAATGCCTAAGGTATTTATCAGGAAATGACAAAAACAGAAATACTGCATTCTTTTAATTTTCAAGTAAACTATTTTATGCATTATTCCATAAAGTTATATCAGCTGGAGTGAAATTTGAAATATCCTTAATTAAGGTTTTAAATTATTAAAGAAGAAATATTGTTTATGCTTTATTTGAGATTACTGATGCTTACTCCAATACTCAATTATCATCCTTCTCTAACTTATGTAATTCTATAATTGGTAAAAAGAGCTCTATAAAATATCATTTTGGAGCCAGTATATATCATGTTCAAATATTCAGATTTAAATATCTATTTTGATTGTTTTCACAGCAATAGGCACTTTCAGTAGCAATTTGTGGACTCTGCATAGTATTTAATAGACTTACTGCTTGAAATTAAACAAAAGAAAAAGTACAACTTCAGGGGAAAAAAAAAGAATTGAAATGGGAGATGTATTTGGCATTGCTAGCAGTCAAGATCATAAAACCTTAAGGTGTAATTTAAATAATAGTTTCAGGTAGTTAAAAAAACTTCAGCCTGCTAAACAAATATCTCATGATAGTTACTGAGCCTGACGAATATTTGTCTTCTTAGCCATGAAGTACATGTTTTAAAATTTAACCATAGGCCCAGAACTGAAGTAAACATTGTTATGAACAAATCACTATTAATGCCAAGCATTTGCAAACTATGTGCTCTGTGTGGAAAGAACTATTCATAAATGCTCATATCATGGTTGAGTTCATGTACATCTCTCTTTTTTGCCTACTTCCCCTGTTCCTACCCTAGCACAGATATAATTAGCATATGCTTTCAATTGAAAAAAAAATTTAAAGATCCATTAATTATTGTTAAGTTTTTCATTATGCTTAAAGCCACTGGAATGGAAAGATTGGAAGTGAAACTAATCCTAAGGTTGAAAGCCATGACTGCTTTATTATCTCTGGAAGTTCATGAGAATTTTAAGAAGAAATGGAATCTGTTCTCCTGTGAGTATGCATAGAAACAATGATTCCAACCTTTTGTTTCACCATTTAAAAATTTATGTTAACTTCATTCAGTTGTATTTAATTATGATTTTTAAAAATGGGTGTTTATGAAAGCCACAATTATTTTTCATTAAAAAAATACCTTGTTATTTTTCTAAACCCGAGCATTACAAATTATTTTAATTTATAAGAATTTATTGGTTTAAAAATAGTAAATGACATATTATGAAGATAGATACCACTTAAATATTTAAAAAGTCATGCAATACAATATCTCTTTTCATAATTCCTCATACTTTTGACATTTTTGAAATTTACCTAAATTCTATGCTCCTTGAAAATTATGATGATTTAGAAACTTTTACCATTTTGAGTTCAAGGAAATGGTTTACTGCAAAGAACCATCTTTCCCCAGGTGCATTAGATAAATGTTGAGGATGATGTACTTGTTTACCTATTACAAGGCCAGATCCAGACCCTCAAGTTTCCCATTCTTTGTTTCTTAAATATTTAGTTGAACTCTGATATTGACTGACCCATCAAGCTATAATTCCCTCCTGCCTTAACTTGACCAAAATTTAGTTAGGTTTCTCTCTTCTTCAGAGACCCCTGAACCTGCCTTTGCCTCTGAAAACAAGCCTTGAAACAGAAAACCTCCTTTAAACCTGCCTTTGCCCCTGAAAACAAGCCTTGAAACAGAAAACCTCCTTTAGTGGCCCCCCTGAGAATCATCTGGCTACAGAGAGAAGCTTCCCTGATTAAAAGTCATACCACCTGCTTATCCCAATCCTCCCACTTGGTTTTTCTAGCCTTGTTTACTCCTCCCTATAAAGGAGAAGCCAGTTCTTTCTGAATGTGGAGACTTCTGCAGGTCTGCTGGCCCTCTTATCATGGTAGATTTGAAAGAAAAATCACTTTCTCCAGTTTTTTTTTTTAATTTTTTTATGTTTTCTGATGTTGAAATTTGGACTGAGTACTGACTACCCTTGGGTCTTCACTGTCTTCTCACAGATATTTATGCCAGCTTCTTGGACACTTTGTGCCTGTTCCTGCTTTGGAGAATCGGGGTTTGTGGTGGTGAGTCACATTTCCAATTTGGTACTCTTGGTGTCTTACTTGTAGAAAAGCATAAAGAGTTGTGTGGTTTGTCTTTCAAGTGAAGAAGTCTTTTCTGGGCTCTTCTGGCCTGTTCTCTTTTTCCTGTTTTCCTATAATGAGAGTTGAGTAAGGGTGTTCTCTCAGCTCTTGGATTAAGGATTGGGTTTGGGGATGAGGGGTGAGCTGCTTCAGCTCCTGAGATGGGGATCCTACGAAGTTTGAAAGGAGCTTCTCTCTAGCTCCTTCAAGATATTATTTCTAACTTAATCATCTAACCCCATGGGTAAATTTGGTCTTTTGGCACTCTCCAACTACTTGCATCACCATTATGGCCCTAGTTCAATTCAATATATTCAAAGACAGCAACATTTTATTAAAAGTCATTAGGAACTTCCTCCACCTCTTGGTAACTTGGCATATCTTCAAACTGACCCACTAAGACCTCTCGAAACGGTCTCGTCTCTATTCCTGCTTTCTCCTCACATTTCACACTTTGACCTTCCCTTGAAATCTTAATTCACTTCCTTTAACACCCCTACTGCTTTCTCTACCCAGTCTATCCACACTCCCAGACTTTTTCCTGGGTCAGTCAAATCAAAAGGTACTCAGGTGTCATGGCTCCTCTGTATCATGTAAGCTTTTGAAATGCGTGGGAACCCTAAAAGCACTTACCTATGGCATAGAAAGCTAATTAGAAACATGCTGAATATTTTATCCTCTTAGAATGACTTTGAAATTTCCCAAGCTGTTGCTTGATTTTCTTTTCATAGTCCTTCACCCAAAATTGAGTCCACAGCCTTAATAAGATTACACATCAAGGCAAAAGGAATCTTAAAGATATCCTCCAGTATTGGAGTGGACATTTTAGCCCCCATATTGCCTAAATCACCTTAATTTATCCCATCTGTTTAAAAACACAGTCAATAAAAATGAATGGGTGGAGCAGAGAAGAAAGCTGGAGCCTTTATGTAAAACAATGAGGTTAGTATTTCTGTTTATGCTTGACCCATGGCTAAAACTAAAAACTTGAAATTATACTAAAAAATTGAAAGACTCTTTATTTGTTTATATCTGGATGTTTATAAATTTGCATCTATGTACAAATGTATATTATACATGAATATTTTATTACCCTCAAATGGTACTACCAAACTCTTTATGTAATTATTTTTTTCTTAAAGGAGGGCTATGTTTATTGGCTTAGTGATAAACACATAATGAGATTTTTCTGTGATTCCCCGAGAGTGAGAAAACTAAACTTCAGTAGTTTCAAAAGCATTTTGTAAAAACTAACTGGAATGTACCAGCTATTTACCTTTTTTCCTTCTTATTTTAATAGTACATATACAACATATATATTCTGAATCTGTTAATGAACATGTTTATTATTTTACCAAATTAAGAGATTGTACTATAATGGCTATAAAAACTTGTAAACTCTGCTACAAAATACTGTGTGTGAAGGTTCATAATTATCCACCTGAATAGTTTTCTCTGTGAAATAGAAGTTACTGCAGTTGTAAGTTGTAATCAACATATGTAAATAAGAAGATGTGGGGGAAAATAATGGCAGAAAGGGACTGCTTTAGTATGCAAGAGGTAGAGAATATGTGCCTGTTAAGGAAAACAGTAGTTTTGTCCTAAAGTAAAATGACTGCTTGTTCCAAGGTATATATAGAAACTTGTACGAAATCTGCAGAAAGGGAATTTTATTTCAGTTGGCTAAAGTTTCATTGGTTTCTTTATATATATATATATATATATATATATATATATAAACTTTAGTTCAAATATTATACTGTTTCACAACTAAAATTTGTTTTTCTATTAAAATGAAAATTTCTTAGATTACTAATATGTTCTTAAGAGTTTTAAAAAAGTTTTTTTCTTTACTTTCTGAGTAACCTGCCTAGAAGGCAGCACTTCTGTGTCTTATTGGAATCATTCATTGTGCTTTATGTTCACTTTACCGTGGTCTTGATTATTAAAGAGAGCCATGTCTTTTTACCTTTGAAAGAACTTAGAATCTTTACATCATATACCACCTATGTTTACTTTTAAAATCTTTATGGATCCTTTGATTAATAGATAGCCATGTATTTTCTCACTAATCTATGATCCTCTTTAATCAAGTGTTCAGATCTCCTTACAACTTTTGAGATTTTTGCCTTCCCCAAACAAATCCTAAATGATGCATTTTTGCACCTAAAACTGCATTTGAGATTTTCCAGAGGCCCCCTGGAAATTAATAAAAGAATTGTTATTTCATCCTATAGAAGAGGTACTACAAACAACTTAGATATTTGACATGCTGTGAGTTGAATGAGCGTGTTCTCAAATCAGAAGTGGTGCTTAGCATTCCCTGTATTAGATAGTTGTATGATAAAATGGTGCATTTCAGAAAGCATATGACCTCTATATAGAGATTATCAATGCCTTGGTCTCTATGACCTCTATATAGAGATTATCAATGCCTTGGTCTCTATGACCTCTATATAGAGATTATCAATGCCTTGGTCTCTATGACCTCTATATAGAGATTATCAATGCCTTGGTCTCTATGACCTCTATATAGAGATTATCAATGCCTTGGTCTCTATGACCTCTATATAGAGATTATCAATGCCTTGGTGTCTAACCTCTATACAGAGATTATCAATGCCTTGGTGTCTATGCATTTCTCTGTATCAGTCTTAGTGCTGCTTTTGCCTAATATTTGACAATAAAATTCATATTTTCAGTGTTTTTAATAACTTGGTTTTACTCCTTTAATTTGAATTCATGTTTTAGATGAATGTTTTAGATCTGTGGTTTTCAACTTGGGATTCACATTTTTTATCTCAGGAGTTTTGGTAACATACAGATGTTTAGGACCTATTACTGACTTAATCTCTATTCTTGAAAGTGTTGACATTTTTATATAGTCTAGCCATACATGTTTATGGTACATTAAATCTCAGAATTAATATAAATTTGAAGATATTTCTCTATAGAGAATATTTCATCCATATTTATATATATTCTCAACTTATCTTTGAAAATAGGGTTCATTATGTTATGGATATTTTAACCCTTTTTTGGATTGCCTTTATGTTTTGAATGCCTCAAAAGTGTCTTTGCCAGTTACATTATTTTTAGAATTTAATCCCATCAGATATTCTACTTCTGAAAATTATCAGTGATAAGTGAACCATAGAAATTTTTAGTTTGTCATTTACAGAAGGATTTTTGTTTTACTCTGGTGATTGAAAGTGCTTGCAAATTAGAAACAGGCCAGAATGTTACATGTTAAAGGATGACTGTCTCAGAGTCCTATGGAAAAGGACTATGCTGGGAACTCCGGGACTTCTGTGTTTAGGTTCTGATGGCATTGCTTAAATAACTTCAAGATTATACCATTGGATCGAGTCAAGATTTCTGGAATGCGAGCAGAGAGCAGATGGATTCATGAGATTCTAACCTGCTACTGAATGTAATAAAAATTAATTACATAGGACTGAATTAAGTAATGAAGATGATTTTTTAAGTATTGGTATTTAGTGTTTTGTTTTCTAAGTATAAGAAACCATTTCTCTTTTCTCTTACATTATATATACTCATGACAAATTTAGACAATGCCTTTGGAAATGGAAAGTCAATATTTACTTCTTTATCCCTGCTCAACCATCCAGAATTCAGAAACTCTTATTGAATATTATTTTCATGCCAGTAGTTATTTATGAGGGTTAAATGAGAATTTATATTCTTCATTAACTAGAGATAACTAGAAGCATTGGTTATATAGATTGTGCTTTTACTGGAATGTCATTTGAGAATAAGTTTTGTTTGTTTTAATGGAGCTAGTGCTTATAGGCCCTTTTGGGAAAAGTGACTAGGCATCTGGTTTACAGGGTTCCCAAGTGTTATAGGTAAAATAAGGAAGATAACTTCCTGGGAACCTAGGAATCTTAGGATATTTCTGAGACCTAGGGAAAGAAAGAATTCACCCAAATTTATCAATATTGTAGGTGAAAACTGACTGTATGTTATTAGCTTGGCTTCCTAACCTTGAGACTTTTAAAAGTTTGATTTGATATTTCTTATGAAAACTTTCAGCAAAGCAAACTTTAAAAGGCTTATACAGGTATACCTCATTTTATTGTGCTTTGCTGATGTGTTGCTTTTTACATATTGAATGTATGTGTTGATCCTGTATTGAACAAGCCTGTCAGTGTCATTTTTCTAACTGCATTTGCTCACTTTGTGCTTGTGTCATATTTTGGTAACTACAATATTTCAAACTTTTTCATTATCATCGTAATTGTAACAGTGATCAATGATCTTAGTTGTTAATACTACAAAAATATTCTGACTCTCAAAAGGTCTTCACAGTGGTTGGCATTTTTAAGGAATAAAGTATTTTTAATTATTTTAATTGGAGGCTAATTACCTTACAATATTATGGTGAGTTTTGCCATACATTGACATGAATCAGCCACGGGAAAATAAAGTATTTTTGATAAAGGTAGGCACATTTTCAGAGAAGGCAGTGGCAACCCACTCCAGTACTCTTGCCTGGAAAATCCCATGGATGGAGGAGCCTTGTGGGCTGCAGTTCATGGGGTCGCGAAGAGTTGGACACGACTGAGCGACTTCACTTTCACTTTCATGCATTGGAAAGGGAAATGGTAACCCACTCCAATGTTCTTACCTGAAGAATACCAGGGACAGGGGAGCCTGGTGGGCTGCCATCTATGAGGTCTCACAGAGTCGGACATGACTGAAGTGACTTAGCAGCAGCAGCAGGCACATTGAGTTTTAGACAGAAGTCAGTTGCATACTAGACTACAAAATGGTGTAACCGTGACATTTATGTGCACTGGGAAACCAAAACACTCATGTGGCTTGCCTTTTGGAATATTCACTATATTGTGGTGGACTGGAAAAGAATTGTCAATATCTCTGAGGAATGCCTTTGTAGGAAATTATCATTCTTACTGGACCTATGTAAATGATCAAGCCAAATTTAGTGAGACTGGCCTTATTTTGTGATCAAGAGGAATCTTTCCTTGAGATTACCTTTCATCCAAGGAAACAATGGGTGTCTGTAGAGAGAAATTTCACTAGAAAATTACAGTGTGTCTTCCTGGGTTATATCCTAAGCCTTGTTTATTGTCTTGGGCTGTTTTTGCTATTACTCATAAATTACAGGTAATTTATAGATATGCAGGCTTTTTCTTTTCTTGTAGAAATTCAAATGGCTATTTCCCTTACTTGAAAATACCCATTTTGTTACCTACATGTAAACTTGTTTGGATTCTGTTGCCTTGTACCATTGGCAGCTCTTGTCAAATTTGTTCTTCCAGTGCTTTCAATAGCTGCCTACTATTCTTTAAACAAATATTTCTAATATTCTGCCCTCCTTCCTGATTCATCACAGACAGCTAAAAATCTGACTGCCTATGTCCTTAATGGTCCCTCCAGAGTATCACCTGACAGCAAAGAGAAACTTCACATCTGTCCAGGCTTAATACCTTCCCATCTCACTCCTCACAGCTTTATCTTCTGTGCCTTGTTTTCTCCTTATATTAAAGAACTCTCTCTGATTTAGTAGGCTGCAGATCTTATGGTTGAAGCATTCTCCCTGTTATACTAGTCTTTTTGAATTAAGTCCCTTCTTGTGTAAGTCTGAATTTATTTTTTATCTGATGCTCTTCCATGATATTTCTTTTACTTAAAATTGCCTTTTTTTTTGACTCTGCCTTAGTTGAAATCCTCCTCATATGTAAAATTGAAATCAAAAGACACATCATCCATGAAGCTTTCTCTGGTCTCCTCGTCAGAATTAATTGCAAGTTATTATATTGGAACTTGCATTTACCACTTGATTGCTCTCTCTGTATAAGAATTATTTACCAGATTTTGTGCCAAATTAATTCATAAAAACCAGGGAAACTGTATTCGTCACTTTATTTTTAAACAGTCCTTCAAAAAGGACAAAGTCAAAGTGTTTTTTCCCATATATTGATATGATCCTGGATTATAAGCTTCTATGACCCCATAGGTAAAGTGGTGGTTTAGAGGCATTTGAGGCACAGTATAATTATTTATGATATTATATTTGAAAAAATATTTTTTCTACCACAGAAGTATTTAGTGATTATACAGCAATCTTATGATTTCTCATACAGGTGCTCTTTCTTTTTATGTAAATGTGTTCAATTTATTTTTATCTTTGAACATGTATACTTTAGTTTTAAATCATGAATATATGATTTTGATTATTTGATTTTCTGTCAAAAATTTTTGACATAGTCTAGTGAATATATCAATACAGAGGAGATGATTTTAAACTATGAACCACTTTGTATCTGTAAATGTTTCTCGGTCCCTCCATACTCATTTATATTATGTGTCATGAAATGAGAATAAAGACATAAGCAACTAGCTTAGAATAAGTTCTCATCTATAATAATCATATCATTTCCTAAAATCTGTTGTGGAAAAACTGCTTATTCCTTCCTCTTGTGTTTCTTACACATGCTGATCAGTTTGTTTCCTGTTTGTGACTTCATCACCATGACAAAGTTTGAGAATTGTTTCAGATTTTAGTTGGTTTTGGAAAAGGAAATGGCAACCCACTCCAATATTCTTACTCATTTATATTATGTGTCATGAAATGAGAATAAAGACATAAGCAACTAGCTTAGAATAAGTTCTCATCTATAATAATCATATCATTTCCTAAAATCTGTTGTGGAAAAACTGCTTATTCCTTCCTCTTGTGTTTCTTACACATGCTGATCAGTTTGTTTCCTGTTTGTGACTTCATCACCATGACAAAGTTTGAGAATTGTTTCAGATTTTAGTTGGTTTTGGAAAAGGAAATGGCAACCCACTCCAATATTCTTGTCTGGAATATCTTATGGACAGAAGAGCCTAGCAGGCTATAGTCCATGAGGTCGCAAGGGTCCAAAATGACTAAGCGACTAAACTTAGCTTGTTTTGCTGTTAGAACTATGCTTAATATCTCAGTTATCAAGCAACAAAATCCCTCCCTTGTTCCTATGCTCTTGGGTATCTATTTTCTAAAGGAATACAGTAGTTGGCAGTGGTAGGATTAAAGGGAGAAGTTGCAAAATAAAGCAGTCATCAGTTACATAAAGTTTAGGCATAGTCCCACCTGGAAAAGGAAATGGCAGCTTCAGTATTGTTGCCTGGAGAATCCCATGGACAGAGAAGTCTGGTGGGCTACAGTCCATGGGATTGAAAAGAGCTGGACACGACTGAATAACATACTCTGATTATCACAGTCCCAACATTAAGGATATCAACTTAGATTTCAGGATAGAGTAGCTATTGTTCAGACAACTAGCTATAGTAAAGAGACCTCAAGCCATAGTAGCAAAAACAATGGAGAAGTTTATTTTTCTTTCACATAAAAGAACAGAATAGTATATCCAGAGTTAGTTGGGAGACTCACATCTCTATATTCAGTAACTATTTAATAGACAATTATTTTGTACCATCTCCAGGCCACTGCATATAAAGGGAGAGTGGGGGAAAGGACAGATACCATCCTCTGAATCCATGTCCTCAAGGTGGACATCACTTTTCATATCCTTTGGTGAGAAAAAAATAAAAAAAACCTTACATTTATAATAAGCAGCAAAGAGGCTGGCAGTTGTCATGTCTTGCTATGCTCAGCTCTGTTATTAAATAAGAGGACGAATATTAGTAGGAAATTATGTACCTAAAGCCAAAACTATCAGACAGTACGTTTATAGTTATTTAAATTAGCATGGAGCAGGTATGCCTACAAATAATCTATGAATTTTCAGCACCCATTCAGCCTAGGATCCATAAGAAAAGGATGTGGGGGAAGAGAAGGTAAAATGTACAATAGAGAACACCTTGATCTTCTTCCGTCTGATGATTTGACTATTCAGGAGGGCCTGAGGAGATATTCAGAGCAGCCTAAATTATTTAACTTGGAAGTAGGAGAGTTAACACACACACACACATGACAGAGCAAGCTCATTAGACTTCTAGTTTTAAAGTTCCATTTCTGATGAGAGCCATGGGCTTCCATCAGCCTCTAGAGATTTAACACTTTAAATTGAAACTAGATTATTTGAGGATTACTTAGTATATTAAGATAAACTGTGATAAGCTTGAGTAAAGAAATTTTGTTCAAGTTTGCAAAAAAAAAATCTATCAAAAGATGGAGAGAAAAATTGTAGGAAAATAAGGGTGAAAATCACCTTCTAATTATTGTTTAAAATGAGTATAATTTTCAAAGTCTTAAGAACTGTTCTATTAATTAACATTATGACTGAGTTTGAGGAATAATCTTTCCTTTGGTCTTACTGTCTGTCACTCTGTTATAATGAGCTTAATCATATCTTTAGAACGTTAATTTCAGTATAAAGTGTTAGAATTTTTTTCAAAAT
>SJYC01045847.1:0-11034 GCA_006408675.1 Madoqua kirkii
TAGTTTACTATTTTTCTACTGCCTTCAAATTTTTAGATAAGTAGATGATTAATTTAATTTTCATGATTAAGCATTCTAAGTTCCTTTTCTATTAGTGTATTTAGCAGTGTTAAACTTGAGCTATAAGTTTTAAGTTTATAGTCACACTTAAAAATTTGTTGGCTAAAGCACATTAGCTAAAACTGTGACCACAAATCAATTAATGTCCTGTATAATTTGGCTTTTCCTAACACAAAGAATAACTTGTTGCTTTACCACTGTTTCTATTTAAAGCTTTAACACATAACACAATTTTGTAACACACCAAAAGAACCTGGAGGAATATGAAGTATGTAAAAGTGATTGTGAGGTCATTATTTCATATTTTCTTGTTTCATTTTGTAATTTAACAATACATACCAGTATGTGCATATATATCTGTGCACACACACACATCCACACATCTACACACAATTTAGACCGGTATTCCTAAACAGGCACATCTCCAGAAGTCTGAGGTGACATATGAGTCATTAGCCCCAGCCAGAGAATAATCATGTTCCATGTTTTCTGTTTTGGGAAAAATAGCTTATTTTAAAAGTTAAGGGTATGTTATAGTGTGTGTAGTGAAAGGTCTCATAAATTTTTAAGCTAAACCCAAACATAAAAATAATTAGGCCCTTCCCTTTCAGAGAGCTCTTTGGACTAAGCCCTAGTAGTCCTTTGATATTAGAAGCATATCAGTAGAAGTATGAGAAAGATTGTTTTTAAGCTGCTAGTGTGACTTTGTGTTTCTCATCATAGTCTGATTTTATTGATTCTATGAAAGAATTTAATGGTGGAAAAATTTTGCTTTACTTATTTCACAGTATTATTTATTCACTCAGGCTGGCATAGTTGACCCCCACAGTATGGCTCTGTAATAATTCTTGGGCCTTAATTTCCATGATGCCACATCTAAAAACCAAGTCTTCTGTTGTTCAGTTTCTTACTCTGTACTGAGCCTTCCCACTCATTAAAAAGCCCCTGTTCGTCTTAACCTGGAATGTCCTTTCCCTTTTCTGATTGTTATAATCTTACCCATATTTCAAGATATTTAATGTGAAACTTTTATTTTTAATCAAGTAGATTCTAGTAGATTATGATGGTTATTTGTAATAAATGTAATTGATATTTTATTATGCAAAGGGAAGAACTACATTAATCTCAGCTCTTCAAAGTATTCCTCACTTGCAAAATTATATGAATACATTTCTAATTATATGAAAACTTTTCTAGCTTATTAATATTTTGATTATAATCATCTAAATGTTCTCAGCATATGAATGGATACAAGTTAGGCAAATTGATCATTTGGGACAAAATGCCTTTTCATTCATTGAGATTTCAAATGAATTCATAAGCTTTTCAAAACTGAAGAACGTTTGAAAAATTAGTACAGCTTTTAATTACTACATGTGGTCTCAATTATTTGTCCCTTTACCCTTTCCCGAGGAAACAGAAGACTTTTCAAGTACCAATGTAATGGAAATGAGACAAATTCAATATTTCCTAATAGGTATTTTTCATTTAGATTAGTCATATTTCAAATTACTTCTCACAACCTCTTCTGATAAAGATGCACCCAATTTAAGTATAGAAAATGCCATTAAAAGGAAGCACAGAATGACTGAAGTTGTCTTAGAGACCACAAATCAAGTAGTTTCACTTTCATTGTCAGGTACAATTTCTTCGTTGTAAATCAAAGAAATTTCTGGGTAACTTTAATTGGTAGATTATATTCACTATCAAAAGTTTTTTTTCCCCCCCATGGGCATTATATAATGTGATTGAAAAATGACTAATAGGTAATGTGTGAATTTTTAATTAGGTGGCTTCTGCCATCCCTTAGATGCTACCGAAGGAAATTAAAGTAAAAGAATTTTAATGAAGAGAACAACGTTTTTCTTAGAGGCCCATGATTTATTCCTCCTCCACTATCTTTCAGTGGCTCCTTTTCACCCCTGCAGTTAATTAGAGGTACTTCAAATTTAATTACCATTTCAGAAATTGTGCGATTCATCACTTGGCAAAATTTTTGTCCTAAACCGTAACTTTTCTGTACTTATCATCACATATGACCTCTTTAAGTGTTCTATGTGGTTCTCTTTCCATATGCCATTTTAGTGGCAGTATCATTTGACCTCTCCAGGGCCATTTTACCCAGATTAGTAAAAATTTACAACTAGTTGGTGAGCCTCAGTCTCTCATAGCTAATTAGCTTTGCTCTCTGTCTGGGTTGGCATGCTTTGGCATGTCTGTAGTACTAATTATGAAATGAAGGAGTGCAATGCAGAGATGGAGTAATTTTAAAATTCCACTTTACATCGAATATCAAAATCATTACTCCTGTGACGGAGAAGTCATGTCCTATTGTCCTTTGTGGTTCATTTTGTGTAAATAATTTTTAGATTTATTTTGCAATCAGTGGGATGCTGACTCAGAATGTGACATTTATAGATACTACAAAGTTGAAAGTATGATTAAATCCTGCTACTTACTAAGTTTGACAAAGAAAGAATTACATTCCCTGCACTTTTTGAAAAAAATAAAACCAAAAAAAAAACTGGAAAGATATGGTATTGCCTGTGTCTAGTTCTTAATCATACACACTATAATATATATAAAGTAGTGACAGTATAGGAGAAGGCAGTGGCACCCCACTCCAGTTCTCTCGCCTGGAAAATCCCCTGGATGGAGGAGTCTGGCAGACTGCAGTCCATGGGGTCACGAAGAGTCGGACACGACTGAGCGACTTCATTTTCACTTTTCACTTTCCTGCGTTGGAGAAGAAAATGGAACCCACTCCAGTATTCTTACCTAGAGAATCCCAGGGATGAGTGAACCTGGTGCGCTGCTGTCTATGGGGTCGCACAGAATAGGACGCGACTTAGCAGCAGCAGCAGCACTGCCAGTATGTAGCTGCTAGAGAAGTGGGAGAATTCTGACCTTGCTTCTTACACAGTCACTGAGGTCCTGAATAACTGAATCAAACATGGATAATGTTCCTACATTACCGTATGCACTATGATGAATGAGTAATTTCAGCAGTTGCGTTTTCAAAAACTATTTCTCAAGTAATTCATGGAAGGATTTACATATGAGGAAACTGGCAGCTTGTTTATTTTCATTGTTTTGATTTATTTTCCCATTATTTTAGTAGTTTAGTACACTAATAGGAAAAATAGTTTCACGTTGTATATTTTTATTTCAAAAAATCATGAATATATTAGAGATATAAAGTAACAGGACATTGAGGTTATAAAAGACCTAACACTTTATATAATGTGAGGAATATTACAGACCTTTACAAGATATTTTTTGCAGTAATTCTGTAATCTAATAAGCCCCTTTGTTAGATTTTCTTTCAAAATTGTATGTGTAAACTGATGTTATGCTCTAAATAATTTTTTCTGAAAATGTTGAGACATTATTACATGATAATTACAATTATGCTTACTGTGTTATAGTACAAATGTCATGTATGTTGTAATACAAATAACCACATAGTTATGCAATGTATGCTATACTACAAAATTTTTCTCTGCATGTAGTTGTTATATAGGCTTTGTACTGACAATATATGTGAATTTAAAATAACTTCTATTAATAGCTTAAGTACTAATGAAAAATGACAGCATTCAAGGAAAGTTGGGTAATATAAACAAAGAAAAAGAATTTGGGAAAAAAAATCCAATGGAGGAAATTTTAGACATCAGAAACACTAATAGAAGAATGCCTTTGGACAAATGTTTAAGTAGACTGGACATTGCCAAGGAAACATCAGTAAGCTTAGATATGCAAATAGAAACATCACAAATCAAACTGTGCATTTCATTTAACTTATACCATACTATAATTTAAATATCTTTTAAAGCACTAAAGCTTGAGTCAATTTATTCTGTCTAAAGCCATCAAAATTTTTATTTATGTGGGCTTCCCTTGTAGCTCAGTCAGTAAAGAATCTGCCTGCAGTGCAGGACACCCAGATTCAATCCCCGGGTTGGGAAGATCCCCTGGAGAAGGAAATGGCAACCCACTCCAGTATCCTTACCTGGAAAATCTCATGGACAGAGGAGCCTGGTGGATTGCAGTCCATGAGGTCGCCAAGAGATGGGCACGACTGAGCGACTAACACTAATTTTTATTTGCTCAGTGAATTTGGGGAAATATTAATAGGGAAACATTTTAAAATATCTTATCTTCCTAATATATTTCAAAATAAGCATGCAAACCCTCCCTTTTTTTGCCATATTTTGTGGTATGTGGGCTCTTAGTTCCCCAACCAGGGATCAGAACTGTGCCCCTCTGCAGTGGAAATGTGAAGTCCTAACCACTATTTTTGGTCCATCAGGTAATTAACTAGGTAACATTAATAAATGGCAGATTTGTGATTCAAAATCAAGACTCACTTCACAGTTTCCTGTATTAATCACTACACTATATAATAATAATTCAGTATTAAGTAGTGATTTAAATAAAATTAAAGAAAAATGTCATATAAAAATTTAGGAAATTTGTTAAAATTTCTATTATCTAGTTTCCTTATGTCTCAAAATAAAAGATCATCTTAATCTTTCTAGTAACTTCACCAGGTTTCAGAATTAAGAAGTTAATGTATAAAAAATCACTTGAATGTCACTTAATGTGTAGCAAGAATTCAACACAGCCTCAATACTATTAATCCTAGTCCATGGAAGAAAAAGCTATCATCATTAAGTGTTAAGTAGCTGAGACAGAATGTATTTGGGTATTGGTACAGAATTTGTGAATGGGGGAATTTTATGAAAGTTGAAGTTCCTATGACAGTAAACATCCAGACATTCAGAGTACTTTGATCATGTACACCCAGAGACTTAACTTGAACCCATGCAGAACAGTGCAGTGGTTAGAGACACAGGCTGTCTGCCTCTACCTTCTACTGCTTAAGTGACTTTGGACAGGTTGTTCAATCAAACACTCTCTTCTCTGAAAGGCAGGTATGGTCTAGTGATGAAAGGAGTAGTGTTTAGGGCCATATGTTCTTATTCAAACACTAATTCTAACTTGTACTAGCTTTGATTTCAACTCCTGGTGGTTTTCTTGAACTGTAGACATTTAAATCTTTGAATTTTCCATCTCCATTACTAGAGTAGTTTTTCATCTTAATTAAACCAGTACACATACAAGTTCAGTTCAGTTCAGTTGCTCAGTCGTGTCTGACTCTTTGCAACCCCATGAATCGCAGCACGCCAGGCCTCCCTGCCCATCACCAACTCCTAGAGTTTGCTCAAACTCATGTCCATTGAGTCAGTGATGCCATCCAGCCATCTCATCCTCGGTCATCCCCTTCTCCTCCTGCTCCCAATTCCTCCCAGCAGCAGAGTCTTTTGCAATGAGTCAACTCTTCGCATGAGGTGGCCAAAGTATTGGAGTTTCAGCTTTAGCATCAGAGCCTCCAATGAACACCCAGAACTGGTCTCCTAGAATGGACTTGTTGGATCTCCTTGCAGTCCAAGGGACTCTCAAGAGTCTTCTCCAACACCACAGTTTGAAAGCATCAGTTCTTCAGTGCTCAGCATTCTTCACAGTCCAACTCTCACATCCATACATGACCACTGAAAAAACTATAGCCTTGACTAGATAGACCTTTGTTGGCAAAATAACATCTCTGCTTTTTAATATGCTATCCAGGTTGGTAATAACTTTCCTCCCTAGGAGTAAGCATCTTTTAATTTCATGGCTGCAGTCACCATCTGCAGTGATTTTGGAGCCCAGGGGGGAAAAATAAAAGTCTGACACTGTTTCCATTGTTTCCCAGTCTGTTTCCCATGAAGTGATAGGACCAGATGCCATGATCTTCATTTTCTGAATGCTGAGCTTTAAGCCAACTTTTTCATTCTCTTTTTTTACTTTCACCAAGAGGCTCTTTAGTTCTTCTTCACTTTCTGCCATAAGGGTGATATCGTCTGCATATCTGAGGTTATTGATATTTCTCCGAGCAATCTTGATTCCAGCTTGTGCTTCTTCCAGCCCAGTGTTTCTCATGATGTACTCTGCATAGAAGTTAAATAAGCAGGGTGACAATATACAGTCTTGACATAATCCTTTGCCTATTTGGAACCAGTCTGTTGTTCCATGTCCAGTTCTAACTGTTGCTTCCTGACCTGCATATAGGTTTCTCAAGGGGCAGGTCAGGTGGTCTGGTATTCCCATCTCTTTCAGAATTTTCCAGTTTATTGTGATCCACACAGTCAAAGTCTTTGGCATAGTCAATAAAGCAGAAATGGATGTTTTTCTGGAACTCTCTTGCTTTTGTGATGATCCAGCTGCTGCTGCTGCTAAGTCGCTTCAGTGGTGTCCGATCCTGTGCAATCCCATAGACAGCAGCCCACCAGGCTCCCCCGTCCCTGGGAATCTCCAGGCAAGAACACTGGAAAGGGTTGCCATTTCCTTCTCCAATGCATGAAGGTAAAAAGAGATAGTGAAGTCGCTCAGTTGTGTCTGACTCTTCGCCACCCCATGGATTGCAGCCTACCAGGCTCCTCTGTCCATGGGATTTTCCAGGCAAGAGTACTGGAGTGGAGTGCCATTGCCTTCTCTGGATGATCCAGCAGATGTTGGCAATTTGACCTCTGGTTCCTCTGCCTTTCCTAAAACCAGCTTGAACATCTGGAACTTCAGGGTTCAAGTATTGCTGAAGCTTGGCTTCAACAATTTTGAGCATTACTGTACTAGTGTGTGAGATAAGTGCAATTGTGTGGTAGTTTGAGCATTCTTTGGCATTGCCTTTCTTTGGGATTGGAATGAAAATGACCTTTCCTGGTCCTATGGCCACTGCTGAGTTTTCCAAATTTGCTGGCATATTGAGTGCAGCACTTTCACAGCATCATCTTTCAGGATTTGAAATAGCTCAACTGAAATTCCATCACCTCCACTAGCTTTGTTTTTAGTGATGCTTCCTAAGGCCCACTTGACTTGATATTCCAGGATATCTGCCTCTAGGTGAGTGATCATACCATCGTGATTATCTTGGTCATGAAGCTCTTTTTTGTATAGTTCTTCTGTGTATTCTTGCCACCTCTTGTTAATATCTTCTGCTTCTGTTAGGTCCAACCATTTCTATTCTTTATCAAGCCATCTTTGCATGAAATTTTCCCTTGGTATCTCTAATTTTCTTGAAGAGATCTCTCGTCTTTCCCATTGTGTTGTCTTCCTCTATTTCTTTGCATTGATTCCTGAGGAAAGCTTTCTTATCTCTCCTTGCTATTCTTTGGAATTCTGCATTCAGATGCTTATATCTTTCCTTTTCTCCTTTGCTGTTCACTTCTCTTCTCTTCACATAGGAGTAGTAAGGTCTAATAAAAGAATTTGTCAGAAATTTAATTAAAAAAATAGTAAAACATTTTATAAAGACATAAACTGCCCCAATATTAATTTGTATATTTTAAGTATGCACCCTCTATTTTGAAAATAAGGTTTCACATTATTTTTTATCTCTGTGTCTGGTTCCTCCTGTGGGGGAGAAAACATCATTGCATGAAGTGAAAATGCTGAGAAGGCCTCTATTTTACATGCTTCATAAAACATGCAGTTTTGTTTTGCTATCAATTAGTAAATTAATATTTTAAAAAAATCCTAACCTTGAAAAAAAATGCCTGTCATGTTGCTAATTGGTGAGTGAAACCTCTAGGAAAGATAAATTAGAGCCCGTGTTGGTCTTTCATCTACAGAGATCTCCTGAGTGCACAGACAGTGGTGAGTGCAACACTCACTCCTTCAGCCCTCACATCAGAGGTGTGATATCAGCCCCAGGGCTGTGCACAAAAAGGGACTTTAATCTGCTTTTGAATCACCATTAGTTTCTTCCTTTTTTTGTTTGCTCTTCTCCCTGCCCTGTACCACTTTCCTAATAGTGTTTGTGATTTGTGCTGTCTCCATGTGATTTGTTTGATGTTACACAGTGTTCAACTCACTATGTATGTCATACCAACTTATTTATGTTTTATTTTAAATGAAAATCAGATTAGCTATTTTATAAACATACCTACTCTGTTGCATGGTTTATGCTTGCACCAATTGGATATTTTAAAAAATATCCAATTTTTAATACAAAAAATAAAGGCAAGATCAGATCCTTTCCAACTCTAGGGACTTTGGACTGGAGGAGTCTAAGTCTTCAAATCCCCTATTTTTAATGATTATAAGATAATATCTTACATAGGAATTTTAGCATGCCTCTGTTAACTTAAAATATTTTCTAATTTTTTATAAAAGTTCAGTGAATCTTAGTTTACATGAGACTCATTGTCTATGGAGAGATGATTTTTATGCAGTATTTTTTATGTTCTTATGTGCTGTTTATTTCCTGTGACAAAAGGTGAAACTAAGACAACTCAAGAAATAGCTCCCTACCAAAAATGTTAAAAATTATCTCTGTATTAGGTCAGGGTAACATCTGCACATTATGTTGTAAATAGGTGAGAACTTTTCATCCTCATTAAAAGTCGAGCTGTGCTGCTTCTGAAAGGTGATCTCAGTTTGTGAGCATGATTTTCTTCTGTGTCTAAAGTTGTGGGTTTGCTCCAGCTCGTGTCCTTTGTAGTCTCAGGAACTAGGTAAGGGAATCCTTCAATAAGGACAAGTTACTTGATACTCTTTTCCTTGGATTATAAGGATAGTTGTAAAAAATAAACAATTTTAAATCTTTTCAGTGCCATAATCCCTGCAGTTAACCATAAGAACAAGGGGAAGCTTTGGGTAGCGATATAGAATAAGGTATGAAAGGAATGTGTCCTAACACACAAACATCATTCCAAGTGGACTGGGTGTTAAGGCCATTCTCTCTCTCTCTCTCTCTCTTTTTTTTTTTTTAATTTCACTTTCTCCTATTTGATCATTTTCCTATGGCAGAACCACGCACCTCAGTGGCTCATTCTAGAAGATAATTCCATCCGGTTAATCAGAGTCCATTTTTTCCAATCAAGTTGACATCTCACATTTTTTTTTTTTTTTAAGCTTACTTCCATAGTATTTTCTCATGTTGGAACCTACATTCATTCAAGAAGGGACAATCTTCTTTCATAGGAATGTCTTTGTAAAACCAGGACCATACAAACTTTAAGATAGTAAAACAGAAAGTTTTTATTACATCCTTCACCGACCCTGGTGGCTCAGAGGTGAAAGCGTCTGCCTGCAATACAGGAGACCTGGGTTCGATCCTTGGATTGGGAAGGTCCCCTGGAGAAGGAAATGGCAACCCACACTCCAGTATTCTTGCCTGGAGAATCCCATGGATGGAGGAACTTGGTGGGCTACAGTCCACAGGGTCACAAAGAGTCGGACACGACTGAGCGACTTCACTCACTCACCCAGAATAATGGACATTTATTTTTCATACATTACTATAATTAAAAAGGCCTTTTAGTGGAGCCATTGGAGAACAAAGGAAATAATTTTACTTTGATAAATACAACAATAATGTTAATATTCACTTATTTTTTACTATAATTAAATAAAAATACAGGCAAAATTATTTTTCACATATACCACCTTCTAAATCACTGCTAACAGTGATTATCAAAAAACAAATGGGTCTAAAATTTACAGAAGAAAGGGAGGATTATTTTTTATAGTGGAGGGATAAGCAATAATGTAACTGAAATCAACTAAATACATAACTGGAGTTCCACATTTGAATATTCTGTTTTATGTTAGTGTATATGTGTATGTGTGTGTGATTGTGAAAGTAATGTCTTAGAGAGCCACATCAGACTGTTATTACATGATTTATTAAAAAAATGTTATTATATAACTTCTAATAGATTAAGTTCTGATTGTCATGGGGTTTATGAAAAACACCTGTTTATGAGTAATCATTTTTTTAGTGATGCTGTATTAAGCTAAATATGTTAAATTAAGCTTAAATGAATTTCTTTCATTTCAAACATCAACATTAATCTACTTTGTAGATATGCTGGCAATAATAAAATAAAATGTACCTTAAATATAAGGATAAGAAAAGGTTGAAAGTAAATGTATGGGGAATTTCTTAGTGGTGTAGTGGTTCAGATTATGGGCTTTTCTTTTCATAGCCTGGGTTCAGTCCTGGTTGGGAACATAGATCTTGCAGACCATGCAGCAAAGCCAAAAAAAGAAAAGAAAAAAGAAAGAAAAAAAGAAATACACAAAATACAAATTTTGAATTAGCATACACTCATAGATGTACAGAGAAGGCAATGGCACTCCACTCCAGTACTCTTGCCTGGAAAATCCCATGGATGGAGGGGCCTGGTAGGCTGCAGTCCACGGGGTCGCTAAGAATCAGACGCGACTGAGCAACTTCACTTTCACTTTTCACTTTTTCATTGGAGAAGGAAATGGCAACCCACTCTAGTGTTCTTGCCTGGAGAATCCCGGGGACGGGGGAGCCTGGTGGGCTGCCGTCTATGGGGTCTCAGAGTTGGACACGACTGAAGTGACTTAGCAGCAGCAGCAGCATATGGATGTAAGAAATTCTTAGGTGGCAATAGTGGTAAAGAATCTGCCTGCCAGTGCAGGAGACTTAAAAGACACAGGTCCAGTGCCTGAGTGGGTAAGGTCCCCAGGTAGAGGACATGGCAACCCACTCCAGTTTTCTTGCCTGGAGAATCACATCAGAGGGCCCTAGCAGGCTATAGTATATAGGACCACAAAATGTCAGACACAACTGAAGTGACTTAGCAGGCATGCATGCCCACGTGGATATAAAATAGTAATTGTCAGAATTAAAAATAGGAAAAGAATTTCAAGATTATCATAGAGGATTCTATCATATATCCTTTAATAACTGCTATAACAGAAAAGAATTATCAGTAAATACTGAAAAAAGTTAGTGAATGAATCAATTTGATATAAGTGACTCAGAGTATCTCTGAGAATTATAGAATACCTGTTTGTATCAAAGATATATATATATACACATATATATATGTGTGTGTGTATATATATATATATACATGTGTATGTGTACATATATATATCTTGGGCTACTTGCAT
>SJYC01045849.1:0-11072 GCA_006408675.1 Madoqua kirkii
TTTTTGAACTGTGGTTTTGGAGATGGTTCTTGAGAGTCCCTTGGACTGCAGTGAGATCCAACCAATCTATCCTGAAAGAAATCAGTCCTGAATATTAATTGGAAGGACTGAGGCTGAAAGTGAAACACCAAAACTTTGGCCATTTGATGTGAAGAACCGACTCATGGAAAAGACCCTGATGCTGGGGAAGATTGAGGGCTGGAGGAAAAGGGGATTTCAGAGGATGAGATGGTTGGGTAGAATCACCGACACAATGGACATGAGTTCCAGTAGGCTTCTGGGGTTGGTGCTGGACAGGGAAGCCTGGCATGCTACAGTCAATGAGGTCGCAAAGAGCAGACAGGACTGAGTGACTAATACTTTCACTTTACTTTTTTCACAGTTTAGTAAATTAAAAACCAATCCTTCAAAAAATCTTGAAAATTTAAAAATATTCTGAGCATTTTAACAATTGTTAGCCCAAGCTAGAGAATAGAATCCATTAAGCCATGATGAATCTTAATTTGCTGAAAAAATAAAAAAGAGCTGTGGCACAACTAACAGAATTCTAGTGTTGGTCTACTGCCCCTGTAACCAAATATCTAATATCTGGCTTTCATTGATCATGTTGGTCTTATTGGACTAAAAAGAACCTCCTGTTCCCCCTCCTTGAATTTCTAACTTTATGGAGTGTCATACTAAAAAATTCAAGCACCTATATTGTTTCCTTTGTCATAACCAGCACTCTACAACAAAGCAACTCCCAGAATGCAGCACTCCATCCCCTTTCCTTCTCTACCACTTGCAACTACTCATATCACAGTCTAGCTGTAATGCATGACCTCATGTCTATTTGTGCCCTAAACTTAATTGGTTTTGATTACTAATAGTTACAGCATAAGTAAATATAGAAATGTATGTATTGTTGTGATAGAGTTTGAAGGGGATGAATGATACAGCTCAAATAACTCAGAAAACAATGTATATTTTAAGAAATATAAGTTACAGAATTTTGGTAATGAGAGCTTTTTTTCTGAGTTAGGAATTAACAATAATTTACAGATGTGATATACTTCTTTCTTGACATTTTCTTCATTGAAAGACACTGTTTTACATTTTTTAAGATTTTTGTGTATTCCGAGTCCAGAGAATTACTGATAGCTATTCTAGGTTTCTAGATTAATGTCAATATTGCATGTCTTTGTGTATTTTCATACATATTTCAATCATAAGAAGGAAGCAAAGTTAGACTTCATTTGACATCCTAATTTGGATGCCTCAGTATTTATGTGCAACCCTTGCTTTGCTGGAGTCATTTGTAATACTTGGCACATCGACCGACCACTCTTCCTAGCAGTTTGCTACTGTCTTTTCATTTTCTCCTCTCTGCTCCTTTAGGGATTGCATTATCCCTTAAAATAATTGGTCACTTTAGACTTACCTTTCTTCTGGCTACTCTTACTAGTTAGCTTGAACCCATTCTCTTTTAATTGAGCTCACTTTCCTAGTCTTGAGACTTAACGAAGCAGAGATAATTTGTCTTGTTGCAGATAGAATACTAGGAGAGGCAAAGTTATAGGTAAAAAGTTGATTTATTTAGAGAGATACACACTCTACAGACAGAATGTAGTTTACTTCAAAAGATGAGAGCAGGACATGGGGTTGTCTCAGAAAGTGAGAGCAGCCAAGGATAAAAACACCCCACAGATGAGTATGGGTCATCTAAGAAGGCAAAAGCCCCCCAAATATGGGGTGGTTAGTATTTATGGTCTGGGTAATAAGTGAGAGGATTATTCCAACTATTTTGGAGAAAGGATGGATATTTCCAGGGATTGGGGCACAGTCCACTTTTTGACATTGATGATTGTCCTTGGAAACATCATAGCTCTGATGGGTGTGTTATGGTATGCTAATATTTTATAATGAGCATATAATGAGGCTCAAGGTTTACTGGAAGTTGAATCTTCTGCCATCTTGGACCTAGTTGGTATAAGCAGTTTATGTTGTATCTTCAAGGGCTGTGTCATTCTTTTAAAGGTTATGTCTTTCCCCTTTCCCCTTGTTTCAAGCTCATCCATTTAATTACAGTCATAGCTGTAATTAATGACAGTATACCATTGATCCCTTTAATTATATCTCAAGTTAGAGAATGTCTACTAAACTCAAGAATGCCACACTTCTCAGATATACTTCCTCTTCTTTATTCTCTCTGGCCATGCTTTCCTTCATTAATGTCTCTTTCCTGTGTTAGCGCAACTGCTCCCTCAGTGCAGTTTAGTTCAGTTGCTCAATCGTGTCCGACTCTTTGCGACCCCATGAATCACAGCAAGCCAGGCCTCCCGGTCCATCACCGTCTCCCAGAGTTCACTCAGACTCACGTCCATCGAGTCAGTGATGCCATCCAGCCATCTCATCCTCTGTCATCCCCTTCTCCTCCTGCCCCCAATCCCTCCCAGCATCAGAGTCTTTTCCAATGAGTCAGTTCATCGCATGAGGTGGCCAAAGTACTGGAGTTTCAGCTTTAGCATCATTCCTTCCAAAGAAATCCCAGGGCTGATCTCCTTCAGAATGGACTGGTTGGATCTCCTTGAAGTCCAAGGGACTCTCAAGAGTCTTTTCCAACACCACAGTTCAAAAGCATCAATTCTTCAGCGCTCAGCCTTCTTCACAGTCCAACTCTCACATCCATACATGACCAAGGGAAAAACTATAGCCTTGACTAGACGGACTTTAGATGGCAAAGTAATGTCTCTGCTTTTGAATATACTTTCTAGGTTGGCCATAGCTTTTCTTCCAAGAAGTAAGTGTCTTCTAATTTCATGGCTGCAGTCACCATCTGCAGTGATTCTGGAGCCCTCAAAAATAAAGTCTGCCACTGTTTCCCCATCTATTTCTCATGAAATGATGGGACTGGATGCCATGATCTTCGTTTTCTGAATGTTGAGCTTTAAGCCAATTTTTTCACTCTCATCTTTCACTTTCATCAAGAGGCTTTTTAGCTCCTCTTCACTTTCTGCCATAAAGGTGGTGTCATGTGCATATCTGAGGCTATTGATATTTCTCCCAGCAATCTTGATTCCAGCTTGTGTTTCTTCCAGTCCAGTGTTTCTCATGATGTACTCTGCATATAAGTTAAGTAAGCAAAGTGACAATATACAGCCTTGACGTACTCCTTTTCCTATTTGGAACCAGTCTGTTGTTCCATGTCCAGTTCTAACTGTTGCTTCCTGAACTGCATACAGATTTCCCAAGAGGCAGGTTAGGCGGTCTGGTATTCTCATCTCTTTCAGAATTGTCCACAGTTTATTGTGATCCACACAGTCAAAGGCTTTGACATAGTCAATAAAGCAGAAAGAGAAGTTTTTCTGGAACTCTCTTGCTTTTTCCATGATCCAGTGGATGTTGGCAAATTGATCTCTGGTTCCTCTGTCTTTCCTAAAACCAGCTTGAACATCAGGGAGTGCATGGTTCACGTATTGCTGAAGCCTGGCTTGGAGAATTTTCAGCATTACTTTACTAGCATGTGCTACTGCTGCTGCTGCTAAGTCGCTTCAGTAGTGTCCGACTCTGTGCGACCCCATAGAGGTAATCCCACCAGGCTCCCCTGTCCCTGGGATTCTCCATGGAAGAAAACTGGAATGGGTTGACATTTCCTTCTCCAAGGCATAAAAGTGAAAAGTGAAATAGAAGTTTCTTAGTCAAGTCCAACTCTTAGCTACCCCATGGACTACAGCCTACCAGGCTCCTCCATGGGGTTTACGAGGCAAGAGTACTGGAGTGGGATGCCATTGCCTTCTCCGACTAGTTATGTGACATGAGTGCAATTGTGCAGTAGTTTGAGCATTCTTTGGCATTGCCTTTCTTTGGAATTGGAATGAAAACGGACCTTTCTCCAGTCCTGTGGCCACTGCTGAGTTTTCCAAATTTGTTGGCATATTGAGTGCAACACTTTCACAGCATCATCTTTCAGGATTTGGGACAGCTCAACTGGAATTCCATCACCTCCACTAGTTTTGTTTGTAGTGATGCATTCTAAGTCCCACTTGACTTCACATCCCAAGATGGCTGGCTCTAGGTGAGTGATCACACCATTGTGACTATCTGGGTCATGAAGATCTTTTTTGTACAGTTCTTCTGTGTATTCTTGCCACCTCTTCTCTATATCTTCTGCTTCTGTTAGGTCCAGACCATTTCTGTCCTTTATCGAGCCCATCTTTGCATGAAATGTTCCCTTGGTATCTCTAATTTTCTTGAAGAGATCTCTAGTCTTTCCCATTCTGTTGTCTTTCTCTATTTCTTTGCATTGATCGCTGAAGAAGACTTTCTTATCTCTTCTTGCTATTCTTTGGAACTCTGCATTCAGATGCCTATATCTTTCCTTTTCTCCTTTGCTCTTTGCTTCTCTTCTTTTCACAGCTATTTGTAAGGCTTCCCCAGACAGTCATTTTGCGTTTTTGCATTTCTTTTCCACGGGGATGGTCTTGATCCCTGTCTCCTGTACAGTGTCAAGAACCTCATTCCATAGTTCATCAGGCACTCTATCTATCAGATCTAGGCCCTTAAATCTATTTGTCACTTCACTGTATAATCATAAGGTATTTGATTTAGCTCATACTTGAATGGTCTAGCAGTTTTTCCTACTTTCTTCAATTTGAGTCTGAATTTGGTAATAAGGAGTTCATGATCTGAACCACAGTGAGATCCTGGTCTTGTTTTTGTTGACTGTATAGAGCTTCTCTATCTTTGGCTGCAAAGAATATAATCAATCTCATTTCGGTGTTGACCATCTGGTGATGTCCATATGTAGAGTCTTCTCTTGTGTTGTTGGAAGAGGGTGTTTGCTATGACCAGTGCATATTCTTGGCAAACCTCTATTAATCTTTGCCCTGCTTCATTCCGCATTCCAAGGCCAAATTTGCCTGTTATTCCAGGTGTTTCTTGACTTCCTACTTTAGCATTCCAGTCCCCTATAATGACTATAAAGTCTTTAGATTGGCAATCCAACAACTCATTCTTTATCTTGCTTGTCAATGATTCCTCTAAAACTGTTTTTAAGACTGTAAAGTTATTGCTTTTTTTCCCCTAATTTTTTCAAGAAAATGTCACTCATCATCATGACAAACAAAGGTGTGTGTAATGAGCTCTTCAATGGCAGTTCTACTACTCATTACATAAATGGTTATTATCCCTTTTGGTTCTTTGCCTTTTTCTCTTGCCCAGGATGCACAGAATTCTTTTCTGCCTGCTTGATTTTTTTCAAAGAGAATTATAACTGGAAAGAAGTTAAAGCAGAGAAGGCAAATTTTATTCAGCACTATCGCACTAGGGGAAAATAGACACCAGTATAGAATTGGGCTTTATTCTAAGTGCATAAGGGCAAGTGGGGGTTTACTGCCAAAGAGCAAGGGGTCTACTATATAGAAAATTACTAAGAGGAAGTGTCAGATGAGGGGGTGGGTGGCATAGATGCTGGCTGAACTAACATAGTAGGAGTTCTACTGAAGACATCAGGGTGATTGAATACCAAGAGTGAGAAGTGAGAAATTTTAACTAGTGGGGAGTTTGTAATTTCCTTGGTTCTGTCTCACTACATCAAAAGTTTGAAGCCACAGAAAGACCAGTGTTATAGCTCAGTTTTATTTAGAAAGTAAAGGAAAATACATCCTCTAGGTGTGAGGGTGGGCCAACCCAAAAGATGTGAAGAGAGGAGAAGCCCCTGGCTCAATTCTGGCTCCTCTTTTTATGTTTTTTTTTTTTTTTTCTCCTCCCCCGAACCTGTCCTATGTAAATTGTCCTATGTAAAGCTAGCCAGGAGGGCTGTTTGTTTTACCTGAGGTCCTCACTTGGGTCCTCTGACCTTCCTTTGTTCTATTTTCGCAGACTGGACCCATCTTTGTCTTTTAGCCACTGTCATTTTGGACTCCTTTTTCCTATTCTAATTACTTAACATAACAAATCAAGACTGATCAGATAGCAAGGATAAGGAGATTCTTGCAAACTGATTTAGCAGGGTTCTTGCTAAAATTGTATGTTGCAAGAAAGTGCACAGATGGGCCTACATAAAGGTTTAGGAGCCTTACTAAAATTTGATCAAGCTAAGCATATTTGTCAGTGCCTGCTCATTACATGAGACTGATCTTGGGTAACATTTTTTGGGGGGTGGAATTTTCCTAGAGCATTCCCCCATCAGAACCAGTACATGTTTCTGTTAAAGCCTGTATTATGCTACATTGCAAAGTACTCTTTTGCTAAAATGTATGCAGTCTTTTCTAAACTATCGGTTATTTGGAACATTAAATGTCTTGGGTTCTCAATGCCAGGCACAGAATATGACACTTAGCAGATGCTCTATAGTTGCTTTTTTTTTGTAAAAATAAAAAAATGGAATAATACTTAAATTAGTATGAGTGAGAGCATGTTTTTCACTACATTTTTTTTCCCTTAATGTATGGCAAAACCAATACAGTATTGTAAAGTAGAATAAAGTATTAAAAAATAAACAAACACATTTATTTGGAAAAATATATAAATTTATTTAATAATTTTAATTGGAGCTTACTTTACAATATTGTATTGGTTTTGCCATACATCAACATGAATTTGATATAAATATGAAAGTAATAAATAGAAAAGGAAAATAATATTTGAAAACAAATCTAAGTTATACTTTTACACATAACTCCTCTGCTTAAGTTGCTTAAATATATGTGAGCAATGATTTGTCTTTTATTCATAATAGTTTTGTGAATTTGCATATTATTATGACACAATTCAAATTTCAATAGTTTGTGACAGAAATCTGATATTTAGTAGCCACAATGTTAATGAAATGTATTCATCTTAGATACTTTAAATCGGTAGTTAATCATTTGCTACTTACTGGATTTTCTTACCTGCTGCTGCTTACAAATATGCTGATGACTTGTAGTGCTAGGAAAGATCTTCACATATCTTTATGCATGGAGCCAGATGGCCTTGCACCATGACCTTTGCCCAATGCTGTTAGCATCCAGGGGAGCTGAGCAGCACTGGCTCATTATCCACAACCAGATGTTTTCTACTTCTCTATCACTATCGCTAAGTGGCAGTTAATGTCTACCACAATGAGTATTTGCTTGAACCTATGATCCATGAAATGCTATCTCTTAAAATACAAATACCACCTACTGGCAGAAACTTCTTTCTGTGAATTTGTAATGCACTCATTCTCCTTTATTAGAAATCCTGCTATAATCTTAGTGATATTTTATTTAATATTTTTCTGTCTTTCTCATCTGGCAGCAAGCGAGGTTATTTCAGCCTAAGGAAGAATAAAGTTATAAATACAAATAATTCAAAAATTTCTTCTGAATATTCATTATTCAAAAAAAATCATCACAATGTATTAACTCCATAAACATGACATAAATATCTAATTACCCCATCAATTTCCTGAAATCCTGATACCAAGAGAGTAAAAACTATTTTAGTTACTAGAAGCGCTAGGCTCTGATGAGGTAAATAGTTTTTCCTCAGTTTGGCTAATGAAAGTCAGTCTTTCAGAAATTGACCTATTCTGGATAAAGTGATGAAGCTGAAATCACAGAAAGACTTTCAGGATATACTGCGTACTTAGGGTATGGGGTGCAGTGCATATGTACCTTACTTTGTGCTAAACCAGGCAATACATGAAATCCTGTGTCTGACATGAATTTTTTCAGTTTTCTCTTAATTATGACGGGCTTCCACAGTATCTGCGTTAGCACATGCCTGCTCAGTTGTTCAGTCATGTCTGACTCTTTGCAACCCCATGGACTGCAGCACACCAGCCTTCCCTTTCCATCACCAACTTCCAGAGCCTATTCAAACTCATCTCCATTGAGTCAGTGATGCTATCCAACCATCTCATCCTCTGTCATCCCCTTCTCCTCGCACCTTCAATATTTCCCATCATCAGGGTCTTTCCAGTGAGTTAGTTCTTCACATCTGGTGGCCAAAGAATTGGAGTTTCAACTTCAACATTAGTCCGTCCAATGAATATTCAGGACTGATTTCCTTTAGAATGGACTGGTTTATTCTTCTTGCAGTCCAAGGGACTCTCAAGAGTCTTCTCCAACACCACAGGTCAAAAGCATCAATTCTTCAGGGCTCAGCTTTCTTTATAGTCTAACTCTTACATTTGTGCATGACTATTGGAAAAACCATAACTTTGAAAAGACAAACCTTTGTTGGCAGAGCAAAGTCTCTGCTTTCTAATATGCTGTCTAGGTCGGTCATAACTTTTCTTCCAAAGACCAAGTGTCTTTTAATTTCATGGCTGCAATGACATCTGCAGTGATTCTAGAGCCCCCCAAAATAAAGTCTCTCAATGTTTCCGTAGTTTCCTCATCTATTTGCCATGAAGTGATGGGACCAGACACCATGATTTTAGTTTTTTGGATGTTGAGTTTTAAGCCAACTTTTTCACTCTCCACTTTTACTTTGATCAAGAGGATATTTAGTTCTTGTTCACCTTCTGCCATAAGCGTGGTATCATCTGCATATCTGAGGTTATTGATATTTCTCCTGACAATCTTAATTTCAGCTTAAGTTTCATTCAGTCCAGCATTTCACATGATGTACTAGGCATATATGTTAAATAAGCAGGCTGACAGTATACAGCCTTGATGTACTCCTTTCCTGATTTGGAACCAGTCTGTTGTTCCATGTACAGTTCTAAATGTTGCTTCTTGATCTGCATACACATTTCTCAGGAGGCAGGTTAGGTGATCTGTTGTTCTCGTCTCTTGAAGAATTTTCCACAGTTTGTTGTGTTCTCATAGTCAAGGCTTTGGTATAGTCAGTAAAGCAGAAGTAGATGTTTTTCTGGAACTCTTTCTTTTTCGACGGTCCAACGGATATTGACAATTTGGTCTGCGGTTCCTCTGCATTTTCAAATTCATCTTGAACATCTGGAAGTTCAGAGTTCACATACTGTTGAAGCCTGGCTTGGAGAATTTTGAGCATTACTTTGCTAGCATGTGAGATGATCGCAGTTGTGCAATAGTTTGAATATTCTTTGACATTTCTTTTCTTTGTGATTGGAATGAAAACTGACCTTTTCTAGTCCTGTGGCCACTGGTGAGTTTTTCAAATTTGCTGGCATATTGAGTGTAGCACTTTAATAGCATCATGTTACTGTACAAAATGCAAAACTGTAACCACATGCAGAGATGTGACCTTTGTTATTTGCTCCCTAACTGAGGCCTACTAAAAATGCTGTTTTCATATGACCCACTGTGGGTTTTGTAAGAATTGGGTTCTTCTTTTTTGAATTAAATATGATGCTGATATTATATATATATATATATATATTTAAATTTGCCTTAGACTTACAGGCAAAACATTAGTTTGTTCCTCATGTGTAAAACCATGATCATCCCTAAGCAAAGCTAACCATGTGTAATAACTTAGTTCCTCTAGAAACAGAGCCAGAGGCAAAGTTTCAAGTGTTAATATTTCAGGAGTTGCAATGCTATGGGTGGTGAGAGTGAGGAGAAACAAAGTAAGGAAATAAATGCAGCAATATACTCCTGTAACGTTACTCGCCTGGCTACTGCTACAGTATGAGCTGCAAAAAAGCATAGGAAGCTGTTTCTCAGGTGTGTAAGCTGATCTGGAAAGTTTGTAAACAGAAAATTGTACTCAGCAGTATTCTATAGAGAGGAAGGAGTTAGTGGAAGTAAAGCAGCTCTGATCGTCTCTGATTGTTCCCTTGCATTTAGTCAAAGTATGTCCTAGAAAGTTAGCATTCCAGGTTACACTATCTTGTTCCTCAGAGGTTGGTCAGACACCGTGCTGTGGTAGGAGATTTCATTTACTTCTAGACGTGGATCGGTGATTTCATTTCCCTAAGAAATGAAAGGAGGAAATCGTTGATACAGGAGATCTGAGTATGTGTGCAATGTATGTTTCATAACATTCCTCCTGGCTATTTCTGCAGTAATGCATGCTAATGGCTAAATGCTACATATGATAGGTCTTGGTTTTTAATATGCCTGTTTCTCACACTAGACTCCAGGGTCCCTGACAACTTACAATGTTCCTGATGTTGCCTCATCAATGATTAGCTGATTGCCTAAAACATAATAGGTACAAAGTAAATAACTCTTCAATTAATGATTAGTTATATGAAGTAGAAAGCAAAGAGATGGTAATCTTCACACTGGGAATAGTTTAAGTGGCAATGGAATCTGGGTATTGTGTTCTAAGAACAGAAAAGTAGAGAACATTAATTCTTCAGGCCTTAAGACAGACATTTGATGCCAGTTTGTTTTACTCTTCAGAATATTTTCTCTCTTCTGTTTTATTCAGGATAACACCAAATGGAATATAAGAAATTGTCAAAAGCCTATTTATCACCATTTGTGAAATTTGAATAGAGTTCTGAAGTGACCTTGAAAGCAAAGGAAGGATTCACTTTCCTTATGGTATCAGTTAGCTAGGCTATTATCAGTGTCCTCTAATTGGTGGTGGTGGTTTAGTTGCTAAGTCGTGTCTGACACTTGCAACCCAGTGGACTGTGGCCTGCCAGGCTCCTCTGTGCATGAAATTCTCTAGGCAAGAATACTGGAGTGGGTTGCCATTTCCTTCTCCAGGAGATCTACCTGATCCAGGAATTGAACCCAGGTGTCCTGCATTGCAGGCAGATTTGTTCTCAACTGAGCTACAAGGGAAGCCTCTCTAATTAGAAGTATAAAATCATCTATTTATGAAAAACCAACCAACAAACATTCTGTACCTCCCACATGAAAACTATATAGTAGGTTAACAGATGAATTATATATATATATATATATATATATATATTTAGTATTCCTATATTCCTTAATAACTTTCCTTTCTATTTGTGGACTATCCAAATTTTAAGAGTCTTAAGAGCCAGTGGGAATAGACCCATTTCAGAGCACTGGTTGGGAAAAAAAAAAAAAAACAAACCTGAATAGGAGCCAGGAATTTAAGACTATTATTTATGACTAAACTCTGTGTCCTTTTGCATATTGACAACCCCACTAGTAGTATATCTAATAAATATCTTAAATGTAACATATCTGTTATGTGTAGTCCTATTCCTA
>SJYC01045850.1:0-10945 GCA_006408675.1 Madoqua kirkii
CTTTATCATAGTTCATACCACTCATTAACTTTGGAGATTAATTAATTCAACCTTAGTATTTACTACTGTAGGAGACAACACCTAATGTGTGTGTATGTGTGAGTGAGATGTGTTAATAAATAATATGGCCAGTGTGCCATAAAACTGTAATAGAAACCTGACTTTCTTACATCTATTTTTAGCATTTTATTGCAAACCAGAGCAAATTATAATTTCATGTAACTATAGATCAATACATGTTTTCTTACTGGTATGTGTTACTGTGTTTGTTATTATATTCCATTCTTTATTTCTTCTTTTAAGCTTTTTCTTTCATTTCCTATAACTTTTCCCTATTTATTCCTGTTCTATCTTGAATAAAAGACATTTTTACCCACCTATCAAAGAATGAACAGACATTCCTTGATGTTGAATTGTTGTTGTTCAGTTGCTACTTTTGCAGCTCTTTGCAAGTCCATGTACTGTAGCATGCCGTGCTCTTCTGTCTTCCACTATCTCCCAGAGTTTGCTCAAATTTGTGTGTATTGAGTTGGTGATGCTATCTAACCATTTCATCTTCTGCCACTCCCTTCTTTTGCCTTCTATCTGTCCCAGCATCTTTTCCAATGAGTCAGCTCTTTGCATCAGGTAACCAGTGTATTGCAGCTTCAGCAACTGTCCTTCCAATGAATATTCATGGTTGATTGCCTTTAGAATTGACTGGTTTGATATCTTTGCAGTTTGATATCTTGCAGACTATCAAGAGTCTTCTCCAGCACCACATTTGAAAGCCTCAGTTCTTTGATGTTCAGCCTTCTTTATTGTCCAGCTCTCACATCCATACATTGCTACTGGAAAAACGATAGATTTGACTATACAGATCTTTTTTGGGAAAGTGATATCTCTGCTTTTAACATGCTATCTAGGTTTGTCATAGCCTTCCTTCCAAGGAAGGAAGTCTTTTAACTTCTTGGCTGCAATCACCATCTGCAGTGATTCTGGAGCCTAAGAAAATAGATTGTCACTGCTTCCAATTTTTCCCCGTCTATTTGCCATGAAGTGATGGGATCTGATGCCATGATTTTAGTTGCTTGAATGTTGAGTTTTAAGCTAGCTTTTTCACACTCTTCTTTCATACTCATGAGAGGGCTCTTAGTTCCTCTACGTTTCTCCCATTAGAGTGGTATCATTTGTATATCCAAGGTTATTGATATTTCTCCCAGCACTCTTGATTTCAGCTTGGCATTTTGCAAGATGTACTCTGCATATAAATTAAATAAGCAGGGTGACAATATACAGCCTTGATGTACTCCTTTCCCAATTCAGAAACATTCCGTTGTCCCATTTCTGGTTCTAATTGTTGCTTCTTGACCCACATACAGATTTCTCAGGGAACAAGTTAACATGGTCTGAGACTCCTCTCTCTTTAAGAATTTTCCAGTTTGTTATGATCCACACAGTCAAAATTTTTAGCATAGTCAATGAAGAAGAAGTAGATTTTTTCAAATTCCCTTGGTTTATCTGTGATCTGGCAGATGTTGGCAATTTGATCTCTGGTTCCTCTGCCTTTTCTAAATCCAGTTTATGCACCTGGAAGTTATAAATTTAGAAACTGCTGAAGCCTAGCTTGAAGGATTTTGAGCATAATCTTGCTAACACGTGACATGAGTACAATTGTACAGTAGCTTATCCATTCTTTGACATTCTCTTCATTGGGATTGAAACCCTGCTGCATTTTCCAAATTTGCTGACAGATTAAGGGCAGCACTTTAACAGCATCTTTTAGGGCTTTAAATAGCTCAGCTAGAAGTTTGTCACATCACTAGCTTTTTTGTAGTAATGCTTCCTAAAGCCCACTTGACGTCACACCCCAGGGTGTCTAGCTCTAGGTGAGTGACCATACCTTCCTGGTTATCTGGATCATTACGACCTTTTTGTAGAGTTCTTCTGTGTATTCTTGCCATCTCTTCTTAATCTCTTCTGTTTCTGTTAAGTCTTTACTGTATCAGTCCTTTATTGTGGCCATCCTTGCATGAACTATTCCCATGATATCTCCAGTTTTCTTGAGAGATCTCTAGTTTTTCCAGCACTATTGCTTTCCTCTATATCTTTGCATTGTTAAGAAGGCCTTCTCATCCCTTCTTGCACTCTCTGGAATTCTACATTCAGTTGGGTGTATCTTTCCTTTTCTCCTTCGCCTTTCACTCTTCTTTCCTCAGCTCTTTGTAAAACCTCTTCATACAACCGCTTTGCCTTTTTGCATTTTTTCTCTTGGGAATGGTTTTGGACTCTGCCTCCTGCACATTGTTACAAACCTCTCTCCATAGTTTTTCAGACACTCTGTTTCCCAGATGATGCCTTGAATCTATTCATTGCCTCTGATATAAGCGATTTGATTTAGTTTATAACTGAATGACCTGATGGTTTTCCTTACTTTCTTCAGCTTAAGCCTGACTTTTGCAATAAGGATATCATGATCTGAGCCAGTCAGCTCCAGGTATTGTTTTTACTGACTCTGTAGAGCTTCTCCATCTTTGACTGCAAAGAACATAATCTGATTTCAGTATTGACCATCTGATGATGTGCATGTGTAGAGTCGTCTCTTGTGTAAAGAACACCTATTTTTAGTATTAATTCTAGAAGGTGTTGTAGGTCTTCATAGAATCTTCAACTTTAGTATGAGTGTTGGAACACAGACTTTGATTACTGTGATGTTGAAGGGTTTTCTTTGGAAATGAACCAAGATCATTCTGTTTTGATATTGCAAGCAAATACTGCATTTTGGACTCTCTTGTTGACTATGAGGGCTACTCCATTTCTTCTAAGAGATTCTTGCCCATAGTAGTAGATATAATGGCCATCTGAATTAACTTCTCCTTCCCATCCATTTTAGTTCATTGATTCCTGGGATGTCGATGTTCACTCTTGCCATCTTCTGTTTAACGACATCCAATTTATGTTGATTCATGGACCTAACATTCCAGGTTCCTGTGTAATATTGTTCTTTAAACGATCATACTTCACATTCACTCCCAGACACATTCACAGGTAACTATCACTTCTGCTTTGTCCCAGCCACTTCATTCTTTCTGGAGCTATTTGTAACTGCCCCTTTTTCTTCCCCAGTAGCATATTGGACACCTTCTGACCTGGGGGGCTCATCTTCCAGTGTCATATCTTTTTGCCTTTTCATACTGTCTGTGGCATTCTCTAGGCAATAATACTAGACTGGGTTGCCATTTCCTCCTCCAGGGGACTGCATTTTATCAGAACTCTTCACTATGACCTGTCTGTCTTGGGTGGCCCTGCACAGGATAATGTGGTCGCCCGCCTCGCCGATAAGGAGAACGCCACAGACAGGATTCTTCTGACACGCAGGTTTATTGTTACAGCTCTTTTAGGAAGTGGCGAGGGCGGCAATGCAGGGAAAGCAGTTGCTTATATAGCCCAGAGGGGAGGCGTGTCAACTTCTGATTGGCTCATAACGGAACACTGCCATTGGCTCATAACGGAACACTGCCATTGGCTCATAACAGAACACTGCCAGAATCCCTGATTAGCATATCCGTGACCTTAAGAGACACATCTTGCGCATGCGTCTTTTCTAGTCTACGTTTGCGAAGAACCAGGAAGCAGGAAACCGGCGCCATCCCGCAATGACGGCTGCGGCTCCCGACAGGATAATTTCATTGAGTTACACAAGCCTCTTCACTATGACAAGGCTGTAATCCATGAAGGGGTTATGTTGAATGATTTAATATAACTCTTCAGTGTTTTTAAGAATAACACCAAGTTTTTGTATACTGAAGCAAATTCTATTAGCATACTCTAATGATAGCAAATGCATCAAAATGATAAAACTCTCTATGCAAACCAGTGGGAAAATCTATAACAATTAGTTCCACAAGAGGTTAACCTTTAGTACTTAGATCAAAGATTCAATATTTTAATACTTCTCCATGGCTATTTAGCTTTAGGAGTTGGAAATACTCTTCAGATTAACTGAAATTAAGAGTACCTAATAATTTACCTTGGGCTTTCCAGATGGCACTAGTAAGAACCTGCTTCCTAATGCAGGAGATGAAAGAGACATGAACTGAATCTCTGTATCAGGAAGATCTCTTGGAGAACGAAATGGCAATACACTCCGGTATTCTTTCATGGAGAATGCCATGAACAGAGGAGCCTGGTGGGCTACAGTCCATAGGGTTTCAAAGAGTCAGACATGACTAAAGTGACTTAGCATGCATGCATGGAAGTGTTTTCTTAGTACTTACTTTGTGTTTAGCAGCAAAGGAAAGCTTGCTCTCTGTGAGCACCAGTACAAACTGACAATGTGTTATTGTATTTCCATGTAATTAACATTTTATATTAAAAGGAGAAATAGTGCCCAACGGAGGTATGCATGTGAGGTAGTGGAAGAGATTCCTTTCCAGTCTCAACTCTTTGCTGCTCAGCATGAGCTCTAAGGCATGTGTTTATATTTTTCTATTCATTCTAATACTTTGGCCACCTGATGTGAAAAACTGACTCATTTGAAAAGACCCTGATGCTAGGAAAGATTGAATGCAAGAGAAGAAGGAGACGACAGAGGATGAGATGGTTGGTTGGCATCACCAACTCAATGGACATGAATTTGAGTAAATTCTGGGAGTTGGTGATGGACAAGGAAGCCTGGTGTGCTGCAGTCCGTGGGATCACAAAGAGTAGAACACGACTGAACTGAACTGGTCACAACTGTTTTTTCCTTCACAGTTGTTACATGCATTAGACTTATTATGAACTTCCTCTCTATTTTATTTATCTGTTTTGTATGACTATGGATCATTAGGATGCAGTAGTCTTATTTACTCAACTATCCATTTCCCATATTTTTTTTTTTAGATTTTAGGGAATCGATAAGTAAAACTCAATGGATCTGAAAGTGACTGCTTACTGGAACATACTCTACCTCTTTATGTGCTTGTCTATATCACTCTAATAAACTCTGACAAAAACATTCATACTTTACCATCCTTGTGTTTTGTAGAAGAATTTCATTCATGGAGTGATCTTTTAAATGCATTTAAAGACATAAAACTTTTATGTATTCAGAAACCATTCTGATACTTTTAGAAAGGTCACAAAGATGTAAATGATAATTTTCAAAAAAAGTGACTTGCATACAGCATAACATATTAACTTATTTATTTTACTCATATAATATGAGAGAACAGGCTGATGTAGTAATAGTAATAAGTTAAAGGAATGTTGAGATAAATTGCAAATGGGAATAAACCTTGTTTTTTCCATAGTGGAGAGAAAGTCAATTAAAATCTTTACCTAAAGGACAGGACAGAATTTACATACTTATCAGAAAGAAATTTATTTAAGAAACTCAACTGCAGGTTAAAAAGGTTATTCAGCTGATGTGCACCTGGGATCACCTGAAGACCCAGAGCTGCCACCCTGAAGCAAGGTCAATGTTTAATAGCACAGGGAAAGTGAAGTACTTATTTGTGCGCTTTCAGTTTAAGTAGCAAATTTTGACTTGAGCTGAAACTTATAGTTAGAAGTCCTATTCTCATGCCCTTTACTAGGATTATTGTTACGATGCTGAAAACCAACACATGTTTTCTGGGAGCTATTTTTTGCCAGTCTGGAAAATTCACAGTTGGTAAAAGTTTTGCAGGCAGGAAAGGTAGATCACAACCAGGAAAGAAAAAAGTGACAATATTAGAAGGCAAGGAGAAAACTCCTCTAGAATGTCTGTTTTCATCCTTTAAAACTCCTGCACTTACTTGAATAAGGTCCTTGTTTTACACAAGAAATTGAAGGAAACTGACCACTGATGACTTTAATATGGGCTACTTTTAGAGCTAGACACTGTATAACACTGTCCCTAAAGAATACCTAGAAAGAAAATGCACCAGTATTGAGAATCCACCTGCCATCATAGCCACCCTTCCAGTAAGGACCTTTGTGTGAATGACAGTCTAACTACAAAATTAGACAAACACCAAGCACTCTTCGCAGTTGTTACATTCAGTAGAACTGCTATGAACTCCCACCTTCTCTATTATGTTTATCTGTTTTGTATGACTGTGGGCCATTAGGATGCAGCAGCCTCCACTTCCAAATAATAGAATACTTGCCTATCAGAGACTGTTTCAGTTTTGTCTGTTCATCTATAAAATGTAACTACTTTCTCTCCTGAAAAGTAAGAAATGGCTGAAGACATCCACTGTCTCAACTTTATGAATAAGCATACCTTTTAGACTTCCTTGGTGGCTCAGACGGTAAAGCGTCTGCCTACAATCCAAGAGACCTGGGTTCAATCCCTGGTTCGAGAAGATCTCCTAGAGAAGGAAATGGCAACCCACTCCAGTATTCTTGCTTGGAAAATCCTATGGATGGAGAAGCTTGGTAGGCTATAGTCCATGGGGTCCCAGAGTTGGACACGACTGAGCAACTTCACTTTCACTTACATACTTTTACAGTTTTGTCTTAGGCTTATTTTTCCATTCAATTCAGTCACTCAGTCATGTCTGACTTTTGTAACCCCATGGACTGCAGCACACCAGGCTACCCTGTCTGTCACCAACTCCAAGAGATTGTTCAACTCATATTCATTGAGTCAGTGATGCCATCAAACCATCTCATCATCTGTCATCTCTTCTCCTCTTGTCTTTAGTCTTTCCCAATATCAGGGTCTTTTCCAGTGAGTCAGTTTTTCACATCAGGTGGCCAAAGTATTGGAGCTTCAGCATCATTCCTTCCAATGAATATTCAGGGCTAATTTTCTTTAGGATTCACTGGTTTGATCTCCTTGGTGTCCAAGGGACTCTCAGGAATCTTTTTGAGCCCTACAGTTCAAAAGCATCAATTCTTCGGTGCTCAGCCTTCTATATGGCTCAACTCTCACATCCATACATGACTACAGAAAAAATGATACCTTTGACTATACGGACCTTTGTTGGCAAAGTAATGTCTCTGCTTTTTAATATGATGTCTAGGTTGGTCAAAGCTTTCCTTCCAAGAAGCAAGCATCTTTTCATTTCATGGATGCTGTCGCCATCTGCAGTGATTTTGGAGCCTCTCAAAATAAAATCTCTCAGTTTAGTTCAGTTCAGTCACTCAGTTGTGTCTGATTCTTTGAGACTCCATGAACCACAGCATGCCAGGCCTCCCTATTCATCAAGAACTCCCTCAGTTTACCCAAACTCATGTCCATTGAGTCAGTGATGCCATCCAACCATCTCATCCTTTGTCATCTCCTTCTCCTCCTGCCCTCAATCTTTCCCAGCATCAGGATCTTTTCAAATGAGTCAGCTCTTCGCATCAGGTGGCCAATGTATTGACTTTGGCCAGCTTCAACTTCAGTCCTTCCAATGAATATTCATGACTGATCTCCTTGATCTCCTATAGGATGAACTGGTTGGGTCTCTTTGCATTTCAAGGCACTCTCAAGAGTCTTATCCCAACACCACAGTTCAAAAGCATCAGTTCTTCGGCACTCAGCTTTCTTTATAGTCCAATTTTCACATCCATACATGACTACTGCAAAAACCATAGCCTTGACTAGATGGACCTTTGTTGAAAAAGTAATGTCTCTGCTTTTTAATATGCTGTCTAGGTTGGTCATTACTCTCCTTCCAAGGAGTAAACGTCTTTTAATTTCATGGCTGCAGTCACCATCTGCAGTGATTTTGGAGCCCAGAAAAATAAAGTCTAACACTGTTTCCACTGTTTCCCCATCTATTTGGCATAAAATGATGGGACCAGATGCCATGATCTTTGTTTTTTGAATGTTGAGTTTTAAGCCAACTTTTTCACTCTCTTCTTTCACTTTCATCAAGAGAATCTTTAGTTCCTCATTGCTTTCTGCCATAATGGTGGTGTCATCTGCATATCTAAGGTTATTTTTTATATTTCTCTCTATAGTCTTGATTCCAGCTTGTGCTTCATTCAGCCTGGCATCTCATATTATGTACTCTGCATATAAGTTAAATAAGCAAGGTGACAGTAAACAGCCTGACGTAACTCCTTTCCCAATTTGGAGCCAGTCTGTTGTTCCATGTCCAATTATAACTATTTCTCCTTGATCTGCATACAGGTTTCTCAGGAGGCAGATAAGGTGGTCTGATATTGCCCTTCTTTAAGAATATTCCACAGTTTGTTGTGATCCACACAGTCAAAAGCTTTAGCATAGTCAGTGAAGCAGAAGTAGTTTATTTTCTGGAATTCTCTTGCTTTATCTATGAGCCAATGGATGTTGGTAAGTTGATCTCTGGTTTCTCTGCCTTTTCTAAATTCAGCTTGAATATCTAGAAGTTCTTGATTCATGTACTATTGAAGCCTAGCTTGGAGATATTTGCGCATTACTTTTCTAGCATGTGAAGTGAGTGCAAATTGTGTGGTAGTTTGAACATTCTTTGGCATTGCCTTTCTTTGGGATTGGACTGCAAACTGATATTTTATAGTCCTGTGCCCACTGCTGAGTTTTCCAGATTTGCTGGCATATTGAGTGCAGCACTTTAACAGTGTGATCTTTTTCTATTTGAAATATCTGTACTGGAATTTCATTACCTCTAACTAGCTTTGTTTGTAGTGATGCTTCGTAAGGTTCACTTGACCTCATACTCTAGAATATCTGGCTCTAGGTGAGTGATCACACCATCGTGGTTGTCTGGGTCATTGTGGTCTTTTTTTGTATAGTTCTTCTGTATATTCTTACCACCTCTTCTTAATATCTTCTGCTTCTGTTAGGTCTATACCATTTCTGTATTTTATTGTACCCAACTTTGCATGAAATATTCCTTTGGTATTTCTGTTTTTCTTGAAGAAATCTGTTGTTCCAATTCTGTTGTTGTTCTCTGTTTCTTTGCATTGATCATTGGGAAAGGCTTTCTTACCTCTCCTTGCTATTCTTTGGAGCTGTGCATTCAGATGGATATATCTTTCCTTTGTGTTTTGCTTCTCTTATTTTCTCAGGTATTTGTAAGGCCTCCTCAGACAATCTTCTTGCATTTCTTTTTCTTGGTGATGTTTTTGATGACTGCCTCCTGTACAGTATTATGAATCTGCATCCATGGTTTTTCAGACACTCTATCAGGTCTAATCCTTTGAATCTATTTGTCACTGTATATGTGGAAGGGATTTAACTTAGGTCATACCTGAGTGATCTAGTGGTTTTCCCTACTTTCCTTAATTTATGTCTGAATATTGCAATAAGAAGTTCATGATCTGAGCCACAGTCAGATCCCACCTTGTTTTTGCTGACTGTATAGAGCTTCTCCATTTTTGGCTCTAAAGAATATAATCAGTCTGATTTCAATATTGACCATCTGGTGACATCCATGTGTAGCGTCGTCTCTTATGCTGATGGAAAAGAGTGTTTGCTGTGACCAGTGTGTTCTCTTGGCAAAACTCTATGAGCCCTTCCCCTGCTTCATTTTGTACTCAAAGGCTAAACTTACCTGTTATTCCAGGTATCTCTTTACTTCCTACTTTTGCATTCCAGGGGTTTCCCTGGTGCCTCAGATGGGGAAGAATCTGCCTGCAATGCAGGAGACTTGGGTTCAATCCCTGGGTTGGGAAGATCACCTGGAGGTGAGCATGGAAACCTATTCCAGTATTCTTCCTTGGAGAATCTCCTAACAGTGAGAATCTCCTAACTGTAGCCTCTAGTGGGCTACAGTTCATACGGTGGAAGAGAGTCAAATGCAACTGAGTGACTAAGCACAGCAAGCACCCTTATGATGAAAAAGACTTAGTTTTACTTTGATGCAGTATAAAGATACTTTTTTCTTTATTTTTTGCCTAGCTGATATGAATGTTTTATAAATGTTCTTTTCTAGGAGTGTTCATGAAGTACATATTATCTAACTGGTTAATTGTAAAAGATAAAAGATAAGGTGTTTTATGAAATGTCTGCTAGAAAATTTTCCACTTAACTCCCTTCTTTGTTGTTCACTTGCGTCCGACTCTTTGCAGACCCCTTCTACTGTGAAGTAAATGTTCAGTGATCAGTGAGTGGGGAAGACATATTAATGACAATAAAGGGGATGAGCATCCAGTCAGAAATTGGCCTGTCTCACATGCTACATGGATGAAATTGTACCAAGGAGGAGAATTTTCCTGAATTAACTTATAGCCCAAACTATGTCAAGATCTGTTATTAGAATATGAAAGTGCTGCTGTGGACTTCAGTGATGAAAAATTGATTTTTTTGGCATTCTTTTATAGGAAAGAAACAAAAACTACTTGCACCTTATTAACAACAACAACAAAAAAAAAACACTAGGAAATACAAATTTAGGAATTGGATGGAAAGCTCATTATAGAAACAAAAACATTTACATTTAAAACTAGAAGAAAATTACTTGATACATTTCGCATTCCATAAATTATGTTCAGCCAAACCCCTTAGAACCTTGTTTGTTTATTTTTCACATAATTTTAAGTGTTAAATAAGTATTCCTTAATCAGCAGGTTGCATTTTAAGTGAATATCCCATTATTTCCTAATTTTATAGGACTTTCTATGTACATATCCGTTGATTATTTCAGAGTTCATGATTTCTCTAATACGAAAGAACTTCTGAATTATTTTTAGTCCAACATTGTGTAAGTTGTAGGAAAACTTGTGGCAACTAAAACTTCATGATATATTTTTCCTTACTACTCATTAGTCTGTGGACAGTCTAACTTAATCCTTTAAAGATAATTATGAATGTGTTATTGGCTTACATTTGTATGCTAATAACAACAAGCTATAAAATCAGAATTAGCATAAAATGCTTAATTAAAAGTAAATGTGACAGTAATGTGATAACTTAGAAGTTAAATTCAAGTCTTTTTTAATAGATGAAATGGGAACTAATTATCTGCTTTCTACTCAACAATTCTTAAAGAGTGGTGTTAGCATTAGCAAAAATCACAGAATGGAGAATAAGACTGTCTAATAAATTTTATAGAAGAAATAA
>SJYC01045852.1:0-11260 GCA_006408675.1 Madoqua kirkii
CAGTGATTACATCATATTAAGAAAGTATATATTTATTCATCATAACATTGTATGTCACTTTAATCCTAGTCTAATAATAAGCATTACTACATTTTACTAAGTATCTGATTAGCAATGAGCATATCCAATTATTTGTTCATTTAGTCATTCAATATATTTTTTTATTTAAAGCATGTTTAAACCTATTTTGTATCAATTACTTCGCTCAAGGAGTGAAAGAAATGAAACAGGCAGAGCTATCTTTGTGAAGTAATATATAATCTTACAACAAGTTAGGCAAAGAAAACTGTGTAGACAAAATTTAGGAAACAGTGGGAAAACAAAAAAGACAGTGGTCAATTCAAATAGAGGCAGCCATAGAAATCGTTTCTTAGAGGACATATGTGTTAATCAGGAAGTTCAAGTTGAGAAGATATTTATATTGGCAATGGAGAAAGGAACAAAAAATAAGGCTTGAAGTAGGCAAGGATGTACAAACCTTGTCAAGTATTTTGTTATTATTGGGTATAGCGTATTAGAGCATTATGTGTATGAAAAATTTTTTAAAGAGTAAAAGATCAGGTTGTAAAAACATGGATCTGTCAGATAATAATGACTAGAAATGGACAATATTGGCTACAGAATTGAGAATATGTTTGGGATATCTAGGATTTGAGAGACTTAAAATCATAAAATTGATCTTAAATCATAAACATTCTACCTCTGACAGTTCCTTTTAGTTGATAGTAGAAAGACACTAGTTAAAAACTGGCAAGATATGAAGATGGTATAAATAGAGAATTTTTTTTCAAGTCAAGATGAAACAGAATGAGTAGATTCATCTTCTTAAAAAAATACTGGATAAAATTGTTTTTCAAATATTGAGTAACATCCAACAAAGAACATTGATCAGTGGATAGAGAGTAAAATAAGTGAAGGAACACTGGACTTGCCCTAGGGTCCTATCTGTAGTTTCCAGGTTCTAACATTTGGAGGAGAAATACAAACGAAGCCCAGAAGTTGGCTTATGTTGAAGTGACAAAGTTGAATTTGGGAGAGGACAAGTATCTAGTGTTTGCCAGACAGACAACAGACAAAGGAGATCTATATGGTAAAGAGAAATGAAGATCTACAGAGGTTATAAAAATTCAAGAAAATGGATTCTCACTGGACGCCTCTAGAAAGGAATACAGCTTTACTAACACTTCGATTTTGTATTCGGAGAAGGCAATGGCAGCCCACTCTAGTACTCTTGCCTGGAGAGTCCTATGGATGGAGGAGCCTGGTAGGCTGCAGTCCATGGGATTGCGAAGAGTCAGACACGACTGAGCAACTTCATTTTCACTTTTCACTTTCATGCATTGGAGGAGGAAATGGCAACCCACTCCAATGTTCTTGTGTGGAGAGTCCCAGGGACGGGGGAGCCTGGTGGGCTGCCGTCTATTGGGTTACACAGAGTTGGATATGACTGAAGCAACTTAGCAGCAGCAATACTTTGATTTTAGCCCAGTGATACTTCAGATTTCTGCTCTCCAGAGCTCTAACGTCATACATTTGTATTGTTTTAAGTGACTAAATTACCGCAGCAATAGGAATGAATTAGCAGGTGAACACTATCTGATTTTAAGACGTATTTGTCAGAGTTAACCAAATTAAGGGAAAATGAGAAAACAATACACTTTAGTAGTGATTTCAAATAGAGGCAGCTATAGAAACTGTTCCTTAAAGAAGGAAATATGTGTTAAGTCTTTAGGAAATCATGGTTGAGAAGATGCCTATATTGGCAATGAAGGGAAGAACACAAGATAAAGCTTGAAACAGATGAAGATGTTCAAACTTTATCAAGTATGTTGTTATTATTGAGCATAGAGTATTATGTGTACAAAGGACAATAACAAAAGTTCTAAGACATTTCATTGGTGGACCAAGTATTTTCAGCAAATTGTACTGAAACATTTGGATATTGAAGTGGGAAGGAAGTGAAATACATATACCAAAACTTATCCAATTGTCTGTGTTGATGTAGTTAATTATATGTTGATTCTCAATGAAGCTATTAGGTGTTTTATAAGTTCTTGCCCCCAATAACTCTCACTTTAATATCTTATTGTGTGTTTACATTTTTAGTTGGTGTATTAATTCAAGGTTTTACACTTCCTCTTTACTGTGCCTAGAGTGTTTTCCTCTAATATAGTTGCATGTCTTGCTCTATCATTTTATGTAGGTGTTCTGGTTAAAAGTCATCTGAAAAAGAGGCTGCCCTTGCCCAACAGGCCACTGTGTCTGAGGAAAATTGTCAGAAGTGGAACAAGATAGCTGTATAGTTGTTGTTGTTCAGTTGCTAAGTCATGTTCAACTCTTTGTGACCTCATCACTGCAGCACACCAACGTCCCCTGTCCTTCACTGTCTCCTGGAGTTTGCCATAAGGTCAAAGAGTTGGACACGGCTGAACACAAGCAATACAAAGATAGCCAGAATTAGGTGTTACAGTTTCTTGTTGTCATTTGAATGACTTTAATTCTTCCTTGTGGAAAAATCACCATCTGCATTTATTTTGGAGCCGCCAAAAATAAAGTCTGACACTATTTCCACTGTTTCCCCATCTATTTCCCATGAAGTGATGGGACCAGATGTCATGATCTAAGTTTTCTGAATGTTGAGTTTTAAGCCAACTTTTTCACTCTTCTCTTTCACTTTCATCAAGAGGCTTTTTAGTTCTTCTTCACTTTCTGCCATAAAGGTGGTGTCATATGCATATCTGAGGTTATTAATATTTCTCCCGGCAATCTTGATTCCAGCTTGTGTTTCTTCCAGCCCAGTGTTTCTCATGATATACTCTGCATAGAAGTTAAATAAGCAGGGTGGCAATATACAGACTTGACATACTCCTTTTCCTATTTGGAACCAGTCTATTGTTCCATGTCCAGTTCTAACTGTTGCTTCCTGACCTGCACATAGGTTTCTCAAGAGGCAAGTCAGGTAGTCTGGTATTCCCATCTCTTTCAGAATTGTCCACAGTTTATTGTGATCCACACAGTCAAAGGCTTTGGCATAGTCAATAAAGCAGAAATAGATGTTTTTCTGGAACTCTCTTGCTTTTTCCATGATCCAGCGGATGTTGGCTATTTGATCTCTGGTTCCTCTGCCTTTTCTAAAACCAGCTTGAACATGTGGAAGTTCACGGTTCACATATTGATAAAGCCTGGCTTGGGGAATTTTGAGCATTATTTTACTACTGTGTGAGATGAATGCAATTGTATGATAGTTTGAGCATTATTTGGTATTGCCTTTCTTAGGAATTGGAATGAAAACTGACTTTTTCCAGTCCTGTGGCCACTGCTGAGTTTTCCAAATGCGCTGGTGTATTGAGTGCAGCACTTTCACAGCATCATCTTTCAGGATTTTAAATAGCTCCACTGGAATTCCATCACCTTCAACTAGCTTTGTTCATAGTGATGCTTTCTAAGGGCCACTTAACTTCACATTCCAGGATGTCTGGCTCTATGTGAGTGATCACACACACCATCGTAATTATCCGGGTCATGAAGATCTTTTTTGTACAGTTCTTCTGTATATACTTGCCACCTCTTCTTAATATCTTCCACTTCTGTTAGGTCCATACCATACCATACTCTGTTCTTTATCAAGCCCATCTTTGTATGAAATATTCCCTTGGTATCTGTGCTTTTCTTGAAAAGATCTCTAGTCTTTCTCATTCTGTTGTTTTACTCTATTTCTTTGCGTTGATTGCTGAGGAAGGCTTTCTTATCTCTCCTTGATATTCTTTGGAACTCTGCATTCAAATGGGTATATCTTTCCTTTTCTCCTTTGCCTTATGTGTCTTTTCTTAGTTATTTGTTAGGCCTCCTCAGACAGCCATTTTGCTTTTTTTGCATTTCTTTTCCATGGGGATGGTCTTGATCCCTGTCTCTTGTACAATGTTATGAACCTCCATCCATAGTTCATCAGGCACTCTGTCTTCAGATCTAGACTCTTAAATCTATTTCTCACTTCCACTGTATAATCATAGGTGAAGGTGAGGTGAAGGTGAAGTCACTCAATTGTGTCCGACTCTTTCCGATCCCGTGGACTATAACCTACTAGGCTTCTCCGTCCATGGGATTCTCCAGGCAAGAATACTTGAGTGGATTGCCATTTCCTTCTCCAGGGGATCTTCCCAACCCAGGTATCAAACCCAGGTCTCCCACATTGGAGGCAGACGCTTTAACCTCTGAGCCATTAGGCCATACCTGAATGGTTGAGTGGTTTTCTCTACTTTCTTCAATTTCAGTCTGAGTTTGGCAATAAGGAGTTCCTGATCTGAGCGACAGTCAGCTCCTGGTCTTGTTTTTGCTGATTGTATAGAGCTTCTCCATCTTTGACTGCAAAAGATATAATCAATCTGATTTTGGTGTTGACCATCTGGTGATATCCATGTGAAGTCTTCTCTTGTGTTGTTGGAAAAGGGAGATTGCTATAACCAGTGCATTCTCTTGGCAAAACTCTATTAGCCTTTGCCCTGCTTCTTTTCGTATTCCAAGGCCAAATTTGCCTGTTACCCCCAGGTGTTTCTTGAGTTCCTACTTTTGCATTCAAGTCCCCTATAATGAAAAGGACTTTTTTTGGGGGGGCTTGTTAGTTTTAGGTGGTCTTGTAGGTTTTCATAGAACCATTCAACTTCAGCTTCTTCAGTGTTATTGGTTGGGGTATAAGTTTGGATTACTGTGATATTGAATGGTTTGCCTTGGAAACGAACTGAGATCATTCTGTCGTTTTTGAGATTGCATCCCAGTACAGCATTTCGGACTCTTTTATTGACCATTGTTGACAACTCTTTTGTTGACATATCTGTAAACAGATATATGTATATGCTGGTCTGATGGCATAAGCTTACAATGAATTGTGGATGATGTCATGTTTATTCATGTATTCCTGTCACTGATTTTTGTTATATATAAATTGAGATAGTTGGACACACTATTTTTTTCTAAGCTCCAAGGATAACATGTCTAAAAATCAAGACAGCTGTGTTTTGAAGAACATCTTTTGTGATGACCTGTAAGGGCTACTTGAAGTTTTTCTTTCTTAAATTGTAGAGAACTGCCCAACATATGCAACGTCTTTAAGTGACTTAAACTCGTCCAGTTTTAGCTTCAAAGTTTTATATTCATTGCATTAAAGAAATCAAATTTGAAAATATAAATTAAGAAAAATTAAAATTTGATACCTTTTTTTAACCCATTTGCTTTTATGTGATGATATGCAAATGTGCCTCCCAATGCTAAAATCACAGTTCTACTAGAAACTATTCTTAGCTGACCAGATCATTATTGTGGGCTCCAAGATGGCACACAATGATCCCTGTCTCTTGATATCTATGCCCTTGCATGTGGACTGGACCTAGTGATTTACTTCTAACAGACAGAATACTACAAAACTGATTGAATGCCACTCTAAGGTTAGTTGACAGAGAGGATGTAGCTACCTTCTTGTGTTCCCTTGCCAGTTTATTCAGAGCAAAGCCAGTCGACATAATATGAATTGACCTGTGTCTCTCATGGCATGAAAATAAAGGTGTCCATCAGTAAGCAGGACACTGGGTCCCAAAGCTCAACAGCCCATAAGAAACTGAGTCATTCTAACAGCCATGTGATATAGTGGAAGCCTGTCCTTCCCTGGGTGAGCCTTGAGATGGCCAAAGTCCCAGCCAACACACTGACTACACAGCCTTGTGACTACATTGAGCTGTAGGCCCTAGTAAACTATATCCAGATTCCAGAACTGCAGAAATGCTGTAATAGTACAATTTGTTGTTTTATTTTTTATTTTTGGCTATACAAGCTTTTCTCTATGGCAAGCAGGGGGCTGCTCTCTAGGTGCAGTGTGCGAGCTTCTCACTGTGGTGGCTTCTCCTGTTGCAGAGCCCAGGCTCTAGGGTGTGTGGGCTTCCGGAGTTGTGGTGTATAGGCTCAGTAGTTGTGCCTCCCATCCACCAGAGTGCAGGCATGGTGCATGGGCTTAATTGCTCTGGGGCATGTTAAATCAAACTGTATCTCCTTCTTTGACAGGTGAATTCTTTACCACTGAGCCATCAGGGAAACCATATTATTTGCGGTTTTAAACTGCTAAGTTTTGAGATAATATTTTTTTGCACAGAATTTTATAACTAATACATTCTCCAATTTGTCATGTGATTTAGCACATTTAAAATGTCTCTTTCGTCTAAGATACCTGCTTATAGCATGATATGGAGCTTTATTTCTTGAATTATTATTTTAAAGATATAAGTCTTTTGAGCAATCTCAAGGTTCACTTATGCTTAAAATGTTAAATAATTATAGGTAAAATTCTGATTTTTTAAAAATTATTATAGTGTTGATATTAGGCAGGTCAATCTTGTTAAAAAATATAACACCACAGAATGTAGTAAAATGTGAAGGCCCTGTGGGTCATGGATATAATTATTTTATTATAGACAGGGTACATGATAGCAGGAGGTGTTTGTTTGTTTGTTTGTTGTCTGTAATTATGCCATTATCTGGATATTAGTATCATGTTCCCTTTTGCACAAAACACTACCCTATATACTAAGTATAATTTTTAATTTAAAAATGACAGTAATTTCCATACCAAAAGCTGTCTTTCAGAGATGTTCCCCTCTATTTGCATGCTTTAATCTGCCAAACACCTTCTTAAATTTGTGCCCCATGGGACATTTAACCTCCTCCTTAGATGCCTGGCTGTGTGGTACCAGCATCTCTGAATTTGGTATTTGGCTAATAGCTCTATTACCTTTCATACTGAGTCCAAAGCTTTACCCCCTTCAGTCTTTACTTTTGCCAGCTGGAAAATTTTCTATCTCGTCAAGGAAACCCACTGTGCAGCATGCTTAGGGAATGGGCCCTCTCTTGCTGACTGACAGCTATTCAATAGAGAAAAGAGCCACAGAGAGATGCCGATACATATTAAGCTCACTGAAGAGAATAAGCTTTGTATTTCAAAATGTCACTTTTCTTCGAGTTCAGGGGAGTGAGTAGCTATAATAAGGTAATTTCTAGAGGGAACCATACTGTAGTTCATTGTATAAATAATTGATTTGATCAGCTGAAATTATTGTGCCTGGTCCTGAATGACCTTTCAGATGAATTGCTAGGTTTTCACTACAAAAGCAATGAGAGCTTATAGTAAGATGTCAAAAAAATCCATATACAGTAGTTGTCCATAAAAAGGGGTATTTACATGTCATTATTTCCTTAGAATAGCTAAAATATGATCACTTGTTTCCCTATGTGTAAAGTAAAGACAGCATATCTTGGGCTTTATTTTTATGTTCAAGGTCAAATGCTAACAGTAAGTTATTTCAGCCACCTCTTATATATGAATGTTTTAAAGAATATTTTAAAAAATAAAATAGAGAAACAAAATCATAAATAAGATTTTACCACAGGGAAATGATTTATTTTTGCAAGATGATTTATCATTATTATATCTTAAGAGAATAGTTTTTGTTAGAAAATTAGCAAACACACTTGAAATTCTGCACAATGACAGACTTTAATGTTTCACTATAGTCTCATGCCTTACATTCTTTCTGTCCCAAACCTCATTATAATGTATCACCAATGTCTGTTCAAATAGATTGTATTTTCTTTCTGCTCAGAAATTTTACATAATTAATCACATTATGTCTTTTCTTCGTGTGCTCATTTAACACATTTGCTTATTTTAAATTATAGAACATTACTGCTCATTTTAAAACATTATATAAATAATACAGAGATAGAGATAATTTAAAATTACCCATTCACAATCCCCTTAATCCCTACTTTATTCTTTCACTCCCCATGTGTAACCATGATCCCTAGATGTTCTGCATTTTCCCAGATTTTTTAAATTATATTCATTTGCTTTTATTTTTGAAACCCAGACTTTTAAAAAATGCACTCTTAAGTATTTATCTATGTCTCTCCGTGTGTGTGTTAGTGACTCAGTTGTGTCTGACTCTTTGTGACCCCATGTACTGTAGTTCACCATGCCATGGAGTTCACCAGGCAAGAATACTGGAGTGGGTTGCCATACCTGGGTCTCCCATATTACAGGCAGATACTTTACCATCTGAGCCAGGAAAGTGCTGATATCTCTCCATATCTACGTTTATATATACACGCATGTTTTCAAATATATATTCAAAAGAGAATACTTAATATGCATATGCATAGATTTATTTTATATTCATTTTAACACAAAAGAGATATTTCTGTATATTTTTTTAAAAACTTTTTAGTTGCTCAGTCATGTTTGACTCTTTGCAACCCCATGGACTGCAGCATACCAGGCTTCCTGAGTTTGTTCAACTTCATATCAAATGAGTCGGTGATGCCATCCAACCATCTCATCCTCTGTTGCTCCCTTCTCCTCCTGCCTTCTGCCCTTTCCCAGCATCAAGGTCTTTTCCAATGAGTTGACACTTCACATCAGGTAGCCAAATAACTGAACCTTCAGCTTCAGCATTAGTGCTTCCAATGAATATTCAGGGTTATTTCCTTTAGGGTTGACTGGTTTGCATTCCTTGCTGTCCACGGGACTCTCAAGAGTCTTCTCCAAAACTACAATTTGAAAGCATCAATTCTTTGGTGCTCAGCCTTCTTTATGGTCCAACTCTCACACATTTTAAGTTAGCCTTTATCACTTAAATGCTTCTTAAACATATTTTTATCTTTTCATAATATAGTTTTTAATTATAATAGTTATATATGCACAAAGTAAAGCTTCTTACAGTATAGAGTTAAAATATAAGTTCTGTGTGGTATACTAGAAGTTTCTCTTCCATAATTTAAAAATATTTCTACCTAATTATTCTTAGTAGTTTTCCAATATTTCATAGGTAGATGTGTTGACTTTGGTGATATTTTTTTCTGTCTTCCTTTTTCCTGTCTATGAGTTTTTCATTCATTTCTTTAAATGAAAATAAATTTATTAAATTAAATTCATTTATTTAAAGAATTCTATGGACATCCTGAAGTACTAAGCATTCCTAGTTAAAATCAGGCTGTAAAAGACACATTTACAGAACTGAAATGGCCTGATTCTAGCAGGCAGAACTTTGGATTTAGCTATTGAATGATTTGAACTTCTTATCAAAGTATTGCAGGTCAGTCAGTATAAGCCTCCTTCCGACCATCTGATCATGTAAAAGTTTGAAGTGTACTATATTTGATAATAAAAGGGCAAGTGTTCACTTACCCTTTTCAGCTCCAGTAGCTCCAAGGACTGCTACAACTGAGAGCACCAATACTTGGAGGATATTAGGTATAACAACAAATAAAATTAGCCAGTGTTAGAATTCCAGAAAGGATCCATGGGTATATCTTAGTATTATCTGGGGGAATAAATACATATGTGTGTGTGTATATACACACATATAGTCAGTTTTTACATTCCTAATCTAAGTTTTTAACTTTCTCTGAAGATGACCGTACCATTTGAGTTTGAAAAAGGGAATGTATCCAGCACATGTCAGCCATGACATTACCTCACTTCAGGGGAGTTCCATTTAGCCACACAGAGTCTGAATGTGAGCCCTTTTCTAAAATTTGCCTCTGTTTTAAATAGCTAGTTTCTTAAATCCTCCGCATATATGACCTGACCCTACTTAATTCAAGAACCTCATTTTAGCCACAATGCCATATCCATGTGAATGACCTAGCAGTGATTTCAATGAACAAAGTGCTTCTCTAATTGCAGACCTTCACGTAGACTGCTGTCTGTTCAGAGGGCTCCCTATTTGGCCAATGCTTTTTACTTGGCTAGATGGGTCATGTCTTTAGCCTCCATTTACAAGGTCAGATCTGAGTTCATACCTCCAAACCCCATCCCCCTCTCCTCCCTGACCAGCTAAAGAAAAAGAAAAATTGGCATTCAGTTTGAATGAACTATAAACTCTATAAAGTAAGGATTATCATTACGTTGACATTGCCTGACACAGTGTCATTCATATGCTAGGTGTTCCATAAATATTTGTTGATTGAAGAAAGGAAATGAAAGTTGAAAGGGGGAAATAAGAGAAGAAGAAAAACAACCAGCTATTGGAGCATGTTTATTACAACAGTGAGAGAATGGATATACTAGTAGGCCAAGTCTAGATGATCTATGACTATAGAATGCTTACATAGAAACCCAGGAAGCCAAATCACAACTTCTGCAACAGCATGCTCAGAACATTCAGGACTTGGTCAATAGCTGCCAAATTTTATGTTTTTCCCCTTGCTTTCAACTCGGGGCTAAAAAAAGGTGGGGGAGAAACTAATTGTACATTTTCCATTATTCCAATTGTTGATTGAAGAAAGGAAATGAAAGTTGAAAGGGGGAAATAAGAGAAGAAGAAAAACAACCAGCTATTGGAGCATGTTTATTACAACAGTGAGAGAATGGATATACTAGTAGGCCAAGTCTAGATGATCTATGACTATAGAATGCTTACATAGAAACCCAGGAAGCCAAATCACAACTTCTGCAACAGCATGCTCAGAACATTCAGGACTTGGTCAATAGCTGCCAAATTTTATGTTTTTCCCCTTGCTTTCAACTCGGGGCTAAAAAAAGGTGGGGGAGAAACTAATTGTACATTTTCCATTATTCCATCAACCTCCAATCTTTGTGAAGATTTCTCTTTTGTTCACTATAAAGCTTTCTCATATCTTGCCTGCCTTTGAGTCTCTGCTAAACTCAAGTAGCTGACTTGAGTTGACTCCTTGCTATAGCAAGCACTGGAGAAATAGGCTTACTTTTGACACAACTGTAAAGAATCCACTGGCCGATGCAAGAGATACAGGTTCAATCCCTGAGTGGGGAAGATCTAACCCACTGCAGAGTTTTTGCCTGGAAAATTCCATAGACAACAGAGCCTGGTGGGCTATGATCCATAGAGTAGCCAAGCATCAAACAGGACTAAGCACACATGTACAAGCACTTTCCTCATTTTGTTGGCAGACTTATTTTCCATAGCAGGTATGAGTGCAACAAATAATTTTATAGCAATATAAAATATGAGAACATGATCAACTATGATACACCAAGGAAGAGTCATGACATTGTGACTGGAATAATAGATTGGCAGAAATTTGTTCTTAAATTCCATACTGAAAATTCATGATGACTGTTAGGTCAAATCTTTGATAAAATTTAATTTTTACTGTTTTAGTAATAATTTTATCACACAGTAAAAAAAGTTATTTTAATAATGCTTTTGTTGGTTATTTGTTTAGTTGCATTAGTCAGAAC
>SJYC01045861.1:0-16456 GCA_006408675.1 Madoqua kirkii
ACAGTTTGAGTAGAATTGCTTCAACTATAATATCCGTGACTTGTTGGATTTTTTATATTAATAATGTTTTTATGAGTTATTTAAAGTACAAATATAGTTATTTTATATTTAAAACACAAATATAGTAAAATATTAGTTATTTGCTTGAAATTTCTGTTTATATTCAATTCAGATTGTTCTGTTAGAAAATATATTTTTCAAGGATTTTGTTGGTGTGTAACTTGAGTCTCAATGTTGTCAGGCTTTTTTCTTCCTGTCGCAATGTTTTGGCAATTGTCAACACACCTGTCACCATTAATGGATATAAAACAGCATCAAAACAGTTGTTACCTGCCCAAGGTCATTCAACTTCTGTAACTGAAACTCTTTAACAGGAAATGACTTATGAGCTCTAATCTCAATGGGACTGCCTACTTTATAGACCATTCTTCCTTTAAAGTCTCTCAGTGGATTAGCCTGCCTTTAACTTGGCTATTTCCACTACATTTCTGGTCACTCTTAAGCACTAAACTATTAGCTTATTAATTACAAAGTCCTGTGCTTGTGCTCAGTCACTTCATATGCAATATCCAAAATTTAAAAATTGGTTTAAAATTGAGACTTCACTCTTATCCCAGGCAGAAATCTATTATAAACTGATTCTGCTTTCATTTTCCACTCAGTGTTTCAGCTTCTCCCCCAGCTTGTAGATTCAGAGTTCTTACCTTTTCACTGTTGGATCAAGAAGAGAAGAATGATGTGTCCCAAGGTTCTTTCTTGCCTGGCAGTGTCCAGAGCTGGCATCTCACTCTCTGTTTTAATCAGGAGACTAAGCTTACTTCTTGTTCAAGAGTCACTCTTGTAGCAGTTTGAGAATGCGTCTCTTTATCCCACTTCCCTGGCTTTAGTGGAAAGTTCTCATCTGTTGAATTCTTAAAGTAACTGTCACAGTATCTTTTAATTGTTTTACTCCTCATTACTGAGCCCTGAGAAACATGCCTCTTGTACATGGCATATGTTGTCTTGTACCCTATCCAGCAAGACATCCATGCACTCATTTTCCTACAAGATTTTGGGGGTTGGGGTTGTTAAGTACATCTTATATATCAGACTTCTATTCTGAAGTTCCCTTGCTGATTCTTTCAATTTCTCTCTGTTTTGGTTACCACCGGTATGACTCAAAACAGTTCTTTAGCTCCTCCAACTTTTAAGGGACACATTGAGTTCTTGGAATTATTTTCAAATCACCTGATTTGAACAAAAAGACAGCAGTCCCACCTTTTTTCTTGAGATAGGTGATGCAGTGTATTACAATCAAGAAGCTCCCTGCTAGGATCATCGTTTCTCTAAATCAAAGATCCTTCTAATCTCAAATGCTTCAGCGTTTTGTCCCCTCAAATAGAGAAGGTTTTTTAAAGAATCTCAAAACTGATTTCATTTTCTGTGTGGTCTCATTCTGGGTGGTCTCATTTTTGGTAAACATTATCAAGTATGAAGTTATATTTTCTTTATTTTTTCAATCTTTATTTACTTTTGGCTGTGTCAGGTCATAATTGTGGCCTAGGGACTTTCACTGTGGTTCTTGAGCTCTTCATTGAGGCAAGAGCTCTCTAATTGTGGCTCTCAGGCTTAGTTGCTCCACGTTATATGGTGTCTTGTTTCCCTGATCAGGAATCTAACCCATGTATCTTACATTGGAAGGCAGACTCTCAACCACTAGACCACCAGGGAAGTTTCCCCTAAGTGTTAAATTTTATTAGCCTGAAATGCACTGCAAGTAAATGGAAAATGATGCATAAACTGATCCTCATTTCTTGAATCTCCCATTATGTATTTGTAATAGTCATTTAGTCCAAAAGCACTATAAATATGTCAAAATTATACTAATCTCTCAGGCTTAGTTGCTCCACGTTATATGGTGTCTTGTTTCCCTGATCAGGAATCTAACCCATGTATCTTACATTGGAAGGCAGACTCTCAACCACTAGACCACCAGGGAAGTTTCCCCTAAGTGTTAAATTTTATTAGCCTGAAATGCACTGCAAGTAAATGGAAAATGATGCATAAACTGATCCTCATTTCTTGAATCTCCCATTATGTATTTGTAATAGTCATTTAGTCCAAAAGCACTATAAATATGTCAAAATTATACTAAAATAATGTTAGAATAATCTGTGTAATCTATAGTATTTTGAATATGGCTCTCCACCTATCAGACAATCTGAAGGAAGAAGAAATAGAGGTATCACTTTTTTTTTTAAGACAGAAAAAAAGTGTTTCTATCTTCGTGGACAGAAACAAAGTGAAGCTCTACATTTCATATTTATGGAAGGCTAATTTTAGGATACTATTCCTTGTCATTATTTCAACAGGTCTTAATGATTGTTGAAAACATTCACGTTGTACTAGGTATTATTGAGATGAAACTACTGTTTATTTTTAGGTCCTGGCCTAGAGGAAGTTACAGTGGAGCTCAACACCTACCTTTTTGTGAGACTATGCACAGAATACACAGACATTATTATTCTCAAGTTACCTCATACTATTTATGAGAATAACATCAAAGCAACAAAATGATATTAAGTATATATAAAATGCAGTTGACTTTTCTGCTTATAAAACTAAGGGGTGTGGTTTAAAGTCCTTGAAATTTTTGTCTGTCTTTAAGAAAAGCTGTTTTGATAAGTTGATAAAAACAACTTCCATATGCTGTCTATCTCTACCATCTTAGCAATTAGAACTGTCATCACCTAATCAGACTCCCTTTTTCTTTGTGCCTATTCTATAACTATATTTAGTCAGAAGGAAGGGATAAAATGCTATGATAAATATGTACTATTAAAGGGATAGACACCACAGGACAGGAAGACGTATGGCAATATGAATGAGGAAGGAGGCTGTGACAGAAGAAATAAATGACACATGTAGCCTAGACACCTGAGTAGGGACAGTTTCGATGAAGATGAAAGACAGGAAAATTAAAACTAGGGGAGAAAGAAAGAAAAAGATTACTGGAAAATGATATAGACCTCCCAGGCATGGTTTCAAAAGCTCAGTGAGATAAGAAAAGCCTTTAAAAGGATAGATCATTAATCACTGGTATTTCAATTAGCTAATATTGACCGGGATGGCAATTATGGCATTGATAAGAAAGGGCTTCTTTTCCTGGAGGTAGCACAGTCTGTTTCCTGACATATTCTTTCAACAATCCACAGAAGCCTAAGCTATTATACTCTTAGCCCTAATGTGGCTGGTAAATGAGACAGGGCTGAAAAATAAGATAGTGGTATAGAGTCATCTCAAGTCTAGTGTTCACAATGTCATCAGAATGTCAATGCCCTTGAGGTTTTATGTGAAAGTAATAGAACAAAAACACTGAACTTGAATAAATAAATGCCATGGGCCTTTAGGAAATGGCATACAAAAAATAAGCTTCAAAAAATTGGTTAAAGTAAATATCAGTAAATTTATGAGAATACAAAAATTTTAATAGCAAGCAATAGACTGTCTTTCTTACCATAGAAAACCTTTTTCTTTCTCTGAAAGCAGAGGTAGTTGTTCTACTTTCTAAATATCTTCCTCTGGTTTTGTGAGAGGTACAGCAGCCTCAGAACTCCTGTGAGGTCAGCCTTTCAGAATAAGTCCAATCTCCCGCTTGTTATTATGTGGGTGTGTGAATGTGTGCTATGTCACTTCAGTCATGTCTGATTCTTTGTGACCCTTTGGACTGTAGTCCTCCAGTTTCCTATGTCCAGGGGATTCTCCACGCAAGAATACTGGAGTAGGTTGTCAGGTCCTTCTCCAGGAAATCTTCTTGGCCAAAGGACCAAACCCCCATCTCTTAAGTATCCTACATTGGCAGGAGAGTTCTTTACCGCTAGTGCCACCTGCATAACTTTAAAGGTAGCTCTTTAAATAGTGCCTAAAATTCAGGCTATCATCATAGCACATGTGATTAATACAAATAGGAAAGATATACTGAGAAAAGAGACAAACTATAGCATACTAATACTTTACAGTTTTCAACGACAAAAAATGTTCACCTTATGCTAACTTCATTGTTTTCTTGGCACTTCATTTTTTTTTTAACTAAAGTATAATTTGGAGCTTCTCCAATGGCTTAGTGGTAAAGAATCCATCTGCAGTGCAGGAGACTCAGAAGACACAGGTTTGATCCATGGGCAGAGAAGATACCCTGGAAGAAGAAATGGCAACCCATTCCAGTATTCTTGCCTGGAGAATTCCATGGACAAAAGAACCTGGTGAGCTATAGCTCAAAGGATCACAAAAAGTCAGACACAATTCAGCAACTTAGCATGGAACATAGCTGATTTACAATATTGTGTTAGGTTCTGGTATAAAGCACAGTGATTCAGTTATAGTTTAGTTATTTTGTTATAGGTTGTTAAAAAATTCTGAGTATAGTTCTCTGTGTTATATAATCGGTCCTTGATTGGTTTTCTATTTTATATATAACAGTGTTTTTTGTTAATCCCAAACTTCTAATTTGTCAACTCCCTCCTTTCCCCTTTCAAAAGCATGTTTTGTTTCTATGTCTGTGGGTCTGTTTCTGTTTTATATATGAATTTATTTGTATAATTGTTTTTTAGATTTCATATGTAAGCAATATCATATAATGTCAGATGTCTTCATCTGACTTACTTCACTTAGTAAGTAAAATAATCTCTAGTTCAATTCATCTTGCTGCAAATGGAAATATTTCATTATTTTTTTTTATCCCTGAGAAAAATACCACCTTGTATATATGCACCACAGTTTCTTTATCCATTCCTATGTTGGTGGACATTTAGGTTGCTTCCATGTCTTGGCTATTATGGATAGTGTTGCAGTGAATACTGAGGTGCATGCATCTTTTCAAATTATATCTTTCACTGGATATACATCCAAGAGTGGGATTACTGGATCATAAGATAGCTATGTTTTTGTGCTTTTTGTTTTTTTTTAAGGAACGTTCATACTGTTCTGCATAGTATCTAAGCCAGTTTACATACCCATCAATAGTGTAGGAGTGCAGTTCAGTTCAGTCGCTCAGTCGTGTCTGACTCTTTGCAACCCTATGGACTGCTGCATGCCAGGCTTCCCTGTCCATCACCAACTCTTGGAGCTTGCTCAAACTCGTGTCCATCGTGTTGGTGATTTGATCCAACCATTCCATCCTCTTGTGTCACCTTCTCCTCCTGCCTTCAGTCTTTCCCAGGTCAATGAGACAGTTCTTCTCATCAAGTAGACAAAGTATTGGAGCCTCAGCTTCAGCATAAGTCCTTCCAATAAATATTCAGGAATGATTTCCTTTAGGATAGACTGGTTTGATCTCCATGGAGTCCAAGAGACTCTCAAGAGTCTTCTCCAGCACCACAGTTCTAAGGCATGAATTCCTGTACACTCAGCTTTCTTTATGGTCCAACCTGCACATATATATATGACTACTGGAAAAACCATAGCTTTGGCTATATGGACCTTTATGGCAAAATAATGCCTCTGCTTTTTTTTTTCCCCAAGGAGCAAGCATCTTTTAATTTAATGGCTACAGTCATCATTTCCAGTGACTTTGGAGCCCAAGAAAATAAAGTCTGTCAATATTTCCATTATTTCCCCATTTATTTCCAATGAAGTGAGGGACTGGATGCCATGATCTTAGTTTTATGAATGTTGACTTTTAAGCCAGTGTTTTTACTCTCTTCTTCACTTTCATCAAGAGGCTTTTTAGTTTCTCTTGAATTTCTGCCATAAGGCTGGTATCATTTGTATATCTGAAGTTGCTGATGTTTCTCCCAGCAATGTTGATAATAGTTTGTGTTTCATTTAGCTTGGCATTTCTCATGATGTACTATGCTTAAAAGTTAAATAAGTAGGGTGACAAAATACAGCCTTGACATACTCTTTTCCCAATTTGGAACCAGTCTGTTGTTCCATCTCCACTTCTTACTGTTGCTTCTTGACTTGAATACAGATTTCTCAAGAGACAGATTCCTGGATGCCTATGAAGGCAACCACAGAGTAAAAAGAGAACCTGTGACCCTAACATTAGCGGTCCTGTTGGGGCTCAGGGTGGCTGCGGGAATCGGAACCAGCACAACGGCCCTCATCCAGCAGCCCCAGTATTATGCCAGCCTGCAGCGAGCCATAGATGCAGATCTCCAGGTCCTAGAAGATTCCATCACTAAACTTAAAGAGTCATTGACTTCCCTGTCTGAAGTGGTAATGCAAAATAGGAGAGGCTTAGACCTCCTGTTCCTAAAAGAGGGGGGGGTTGTGTGCGGCTCTCAAAGAAGAGTGCTGTTTTTATGTAGACCACTCTGGGGTTATCACCGACTCCATGAACAAGTTGAGAGACAGGCTAGCAGCCAGGCAACGTGAAAGAGAGAGTACCCAGGGATGGTTTGAATCTTGGTTTAACAGGACACTGTGGTTCGCCACACTGCTGTCCACCTTGATGGGACCACTAATTATTCTACTCCTCCTCCTGACCATAGGGCCATGCATTCTAAACCTACTAATTGCATTCATTAGGGACCGAATCAGCACTGTACAGGTACTCATGTTGAGGCAGCAGTATACTGTGCTTCCTCAGAGAGACCTCAAACACTGATTTTCAGGATTGAAATCAGGACCAAAAAGAAGAGGGGAATGTAAAGCCTTAGTAAAATGAAAAAGTATTGAACAAACCCCCCCCACCCCCCACCAGCAGGGTGACTCACCCTGGACCGGTGGGAACGTGACCTGGGGACTTTTACGAGGAGTTGTTTGTGCAAGTTTGTTCCAGGAATTAGCCAACCACCGAGGCATTATCAGATCAACGGTTGCTATTGATTACCTGGGAGCCTATCATTGAAAAGGTCAAGACCTGCCGTCCAATCAGGCTGCCCACCCCCCCCTCCTTGTGCCCACACCTGTTTGCGGTTTTTGTGCTCAAAAGTTGCTCTGTAACTGCTGTTCGGGGTTCGCTTCCCCTGAGGTGCCTGAACCCCAGCACGCCAGCTTAATAAAACCTCTTGCTGATTGCATCAATCCTCGGTCTCGGTGGTCTTTGGGGCATCGGGTTCCTGACAAAAGGCCACAAGGTCTTACAAAACATAGATGTTAAGCTGTGACACAAAATTTTCCAGCCATATCTTCTGAGAAATGAGCTGCAACAATGGGAAATTAGAATTAATATTTTCCTGTCTGAGGTTGGAGAAAAGAAAAAGAATATGTGCTGAATAATTGTATTCTAAGTTCAACAAAATTTATATTGCAAATGTATTCACTAAAAATCAATACTTAATCTATAATATACTTGCATACTTAAGGCTCTGTGGTGAAATAATGCTTCATCATGTTTATAAATCTATTTTATTGGGCTCAAAAATCATTGCCAATGGTGACTGCAGCCATGAAATTAAAAGATGCTTGCTCCATAGAAGAGGAGCTATGACAAACCTATATAGCATATTAAAAAGCAGAGACTACTTTGCCAACAAAGGTCCATCTAAACAAAGCTATGGTTTTTCCAATAGTCATGTATGGATGTGAGAGTTGAACCATAAAGAAAGCTAAGCACTGAGGAACTGATACTTTTGAACTGTGGTGTTGAAGAAAACTCTTGAGAGTCCCTTGGACTGCAAGGAGTTCAAACCAGTCAATCCTAAAGCAGATCAGTCCAGAATATCATTGGAAGGACTGATTCTGAAACTCCAATACTTTGGCCATCTGATGGGAAGAGTTGACTCACTAGAAAAGACCGTTATGCTGGGAAAGATTGAAGGCAGGAGGAGAAGTATATGACAGGATGAGGTGGTTGGGTGGCATCACCAACACTATGGTATGAGTTTGAGTAAGCTCCAAGTGTTGATGCTAGACAGCGTGCTGCGGTGCATGGGGCCTCAGAGTCAGATGTGACTTTGCAACTGAACTGATGTGTATAAAGTATGATCAACCTTTGCATAACTTTTAACTAATTTATTGTTTAAATTTGGGCTTCCCCAGTGGTTCAGCAGTAAGGACTCTGCCTGCAGGAACCACAGGAGATGTAGGTTCAATCCCTAGGGTCAGGAAGTTCCTGTGGGAGGAATGCATGGCAACCCACTCCAGTATTCTTGCCTGGAGAATCTCATGGACAGAAGAACCTGGCGGACTACAGTTCATAGGATCGCAAAGAGTCAGACACAAGTAATGCAAATGAGCACAGTTCAGTCACTCAGTCCTGTCCGACTCTTCGCAACTCCATAATTTGCAGCACACCAGGCCTCCCTGTCCATCACCATCTCCCAGAGTTCACTCAGATTCACGTTCATTGAGTCCGTGATGCCATCCAGCCATCTCATCCTCTGTCATCCCCTTCTCCTCCTGCCCCCAATCCCTCCCAGCATCAGAGTCTTTTCCAATGAGTCAACTCTTCCCATGAGGTGACCAGAGTACTGGAGTTTCAGCTTTAGCATCATTCCTTCCAAAGAAATCCCAGGGTTGATCTCCTTCAGAATGAACTGGTTGGATCTCCTTGCAGTCCAAGGGACTCTCAAGAGTCTTCTCCAACACCACAGTTCAAAAGCATCAATTCTTTGGCACTCAGCCTTCTTCACAGTCCAACTCTCACATCCATACACGATCACTGGAAAAACCATAGCCTTGATTAGATGGACCTTAGTCGGCAAAGTAATGTCTCTGCTTTTGAATATACTATCTAAGTTGGTCATAACTTTTTTTCCAAGGACTACGTGTCTTTTAATTTCATGGCTGCAGTCACCATCTGCAGTGATTTTGGAGCCCCAAAAAAGAAAGTCTGACACTGTTTCCACTGTCTCCCCATCTATTTCCAATGAATTGATGGGATCAGATTCCATGATCTTTGTTTTCTGAATGTTGATCTTTAAACCAACTTTTTCACTTTCCTCTTTCACTTTCATCAAGAGGCTCTTTAGTTCCTCTTTACTTTTTGCCATAAGGGTGGTGTCATCTGCATATCAGAGGTTATTGATATTTCTCCTGGCAATCTTGATTCCAGCTTGTGTTTCTTCTAGTCCAACATTTCTCATGATGTACTCTGCATATAAGTTAAATAAACAGGGTGACAATATACAGCCTTGATGTACTCCTTTTCCTATCTGAAACCAGTCTGTTGTTCCATGTCCAATTCTAACTGTTGCTTCCTGACCTGCGTACAGATTTCTCAAGAGGTAGGTTAGGTGGTCTGGTATTCCCGTATCTTTCAGAATTTTCCACAGTTTATTGTGATCCACACAGTCAAAGGCTTTGGCATAGTCAATAAAACAGAAATAGATGTTTTTCTGAAACTCTTGCTTTTTCATTGATCCAGCAGATGCTGGCAATTTGATCTCTGGTTCCTCTGCCTTTTCTAAAACCAGCTTGAACATCTGTGTGCAAAAAGTATAATCAGTCTTTGCAAAACTTTTAAATGATTGATTCATTAACTTTATACTTTTGTAAATCAGGGCCCCAGTAGAAAAGAAATGGTGCAGTCAAATTATTCCTGCTTTTTTAAAATTATTATTATAAAAGATACATTCTAAAGTGTGTTGGTCCAAGGAAATCACAAGGCCCAAGGGCTTGCAGTAGGGTGGAGAGGTCACCAGGGACTGAGAGAATGAGAGGTTACTGGAATCTGGAAGGTGGAGGCCACAGTCTGGGAGGGAGAAGGGACCTTTGGTGGAGACACCCAGCCAGCCTGTGGTTATTCTTCAAGAAGGAAACTGGGAAAATAAATACCTTTTGTCATTTAGATCACCTGCTTGGTTTACATTAAGATAACTGACCAGGAAACTAGAGGGTACAGGATGCCATGGCTGTCATTTCTACAGATCACACTCCTATGGCATAGAGCAAGGTGGACTAGAGTAAGCAGGAACCTGGGGAAGCAGAGGAAAGGCATCCAGTCCAGTGTACGAAACAGTACATGTGAGGATGTCTGTAGGCATGACTTCCTAGGCCTTATCTTTATTGAGAGAGTTGTTTGATTACAATATTGATTGTTTTATAATTTTTTGGCTCCCCAATTTGCCCATTTTTCGCTTAACCCTACATATACATAGTGAGTGACAAATTATATTTTCAGAAAAGAGAGGAGAATGAAGAAAAATGCATCAAGTTCCTATTTTCTGTCAGGCATTGTCACAAGATGTAGCAACTAGGAATTAAAAATAATAAAATAGTGAAAAACTAAACTGGGCTTTAATCTCTGTCAGTTACCAAATGTGAATTTTGTACAAATTAGGTATAAACCAAGATTATGCACTGTAGCTCAAAGATTTATTAGAAGGAACTAATGAAGGAATATAATATTTATTTTTCATTTTTTCATTATATATGCTGGGGCCATTCATATTACCTTAGAGAGTGGAAGTCTTCCATATTCTGTGTAGGATTTACAAGCAAAAATTACCCCCTTTTAGGGACTTTGAATATCCCCATGCTTCTTCCCCTCTTTGTCTTCCTCTTTTCATCTTTTACCACCTTAGGTCACCATTTCAACAAGCTCTGACTCCAAACTTGTTGGATCTCTGAACCTAGACTGGAGTGTCTTCAGTTTGGGGCTTAGTTGCAGTTTTTAATAGAAGATGAAATCTCTTAGTAGTATTGTATGATTATCCTGTACATTAGCTATCACAGAAACCATATGATCACATGTACATCATCCCCAAGCACTCATGAATGGTTGAAAAAGCTCCCAGAATGACACAACTGGGAAGTCAAGTTTGCCTGATCAGAAAACCTGAGCCCTCTCTATTTTATCCTGTCATCAGATTAAAAAATAACAACCTGATAAAAATGGAAAAGAAAACTACATCTGAATGAAATATTCTTTCTAACACAAACTTGAATTTTAATATAATAATTGTATTTAAAAATACTCAATAGCATAGGATATAAAATATTATATTCATTGTTAAAGGAAATGTAGCAACTAAATGGCTTTTTAAAAATTTTTAATTAAAAGGGACAAACAACAAAACCAATATATTCTACACTAATGATTGGAAAATTAATGCTCCTAACATCAATCATCAGATGTTTGATTAGGTTATTTATTTGTTAACCTACTTGACTACTAATGAGTATGTTGGATAAAGGATGATTATTTGTTTGGATCTGGACCTATATGTCAAGTAGTGATTGGTCAACATTTTCTTTAACACACAGTAACAGTGAAGGTTAGATATTGCACTTACTGAACAAATATGATAACTGAATCTTTAATAGACTCAGTATCTGCTCCAGGTAACCCAATTGCAAAGAGACAAAGTCAGCATCTACATACAGTTTTTCACACTTTCAATCTCTTGCATTCTCTTCACCCCCATCATGGCTGATGGCTCATCCTTTTCTTCTCTTGATTCTGCCATTGTGATTTACTGTTCTGTGTTTTGTTGTTGCTGTATGTGTGTGTTTGGTCAGTTTCCCTCAGGCTATCTCCCTTACCTTAGACAATTCTGCCAAAGGATATCCCCCTTATTGTTCAGTTTATATTCCCCTGAAATTGACCTTTTGAAGACCACTGAAACTTGTGGATATTGTTGTAGAATAAGCACAGATGGTGATTATGGGCACCTTCTCTGCTACTCTACTCCCTTAACTTTTACTCCTTCCCCCACTTTTTTTTTTTTTTTCCTTTTTGGCTATGCTTCTTGGCTTTCCTTCCTTCTTGGTCCCCACACCAGGGACTGAACTTGGCCCCCAAAGTGAAAGTTCAGAATCCTAACCTTGGGATGGCCAAGGAATTCCCTCCCTTGTAGTTTTTTAAATAGAAATAATTACTGTTAATTTTCTGATTAATTTTCTTTCTTTTACATTACTTTTGTTACACTTAAATGTCCTTGTTTTCTTGATCTATTCATTTGGGGAGGAAGAAATTTTCCTCAACCCTTATATGTTCTTTGGGCTGGTCTAAGAATTAAATTGACATGAAATAGGCTAACAGGAAAAAAAGTCAAGCAAAAGCTTAATAACATGTGTACAATGGAGAGACCCAGGAAAAATTAGTAGTTCTCAAAATGGCTGAACACTTCACATTAAATATATTGTCTATTAAAGACAAAAGAGTATGTTGGGGACAGTAGTTTGGGAATTCAAAATGGAGGAAAACAAGTCACATGGAGGTGAAACAGCAAAAGTGTATTGAACAGGTATCATGCAGAGACAATGACTGAGTGAATTTTGAGCTCTAGGCTCAGCCTAGTATTTATCCTTTTCAAATATCTCTAGTAATAGGTATTCCAGGAACAGGTTCTCTATGTAAATTATTTTAGGCTGTTAAAGAGAAGAACAACAAGAAAAACAAACCAAATCTTCTGTTTCTTACAAATAATCAGTGTAAATTACTCCTTATGCCAAGGAAACACATTGGAGGGTGGTAAATTTTGTCTTCTGCAGTAAGGGCCATCACACTTTCTTATTCTTTCCCTTCAAATCTTTGCAATAATGTTTCTTTTTCATGTATTCTATTAAAATAACATTATTTTTAATATTTTCAAGCAGTTATATGGATGCCAATAAATATACTTAGGACTGACTAATTCATAAAATTCAACACTATATTTTTTGTTATTTGGGGCTAGATATGGAGGAAATGTAATTTTGAATGACAAAATAGGTTTTAGTATCTTGTACCTTTTTAAAAAAATATCACAATTATTCTATAATTCCAAAGTGATATAGTTCTTTTTCACTGTCTAGTTCTTCAGAACTAAATATGACTGGAAAACTGAGGAGATGAGTAAAGCATTTGCCATAAATCCTTGGACAGAAGCTTTGTATATTTTATTTAGATAAGTTTTGAATGTTTATTTTCTTCCTTTTTAAAATAAATTTTAAATGACAACCTTAGAATTGACTTTCAGGTTCAGAGATAACTACATGATGAGAAACAAACAGAAAATCTTTTCTGCTCACAAAACCTTACCTTGTGACTTTTTCATTTTGTCAGCCAGTTTTAATTATTACTCTCAAGTCTATCTTTTTCTTGCCGTTATTAATCAGATGCTCTTTGAGTAAACATTTCCGCAGGTAAATTCACTCAACTTTCTTTACAAACTTCACAAAATTGCTTTATACATTAAAAATCCAAATAAATATCAATATAATTTTGGTTGGCAATTCCTAAACAAAATAAAAAGTCTAAAATTGAAATATACTTGAGAAACTGATCAAGAAAAGCGATAAGAATAATTGGGGGGAAAACTTGATACTTGTGTCTGCTGTAAAAGTATAGACAGTAAACAAATCATTAGGCTGCTTTGCTAGAGGAATGAAATGTAAATCCAAGGAGATGGGATTTTTATTATTACAAAGAGACATTGTTTGGATTTCCCCTGGAGTTCTTTCTTCAAAACTGTTCACCATGGACCAGTAATTACTCTTGAGGGCCTTTGGTGAGAATTGAATTTTCATTCAATAAGGCTAACACTGGGCCTAGAGGGTAAGAGAGTCAGCCTAGCTGTTTGCAAATTAAATTATGAGCATAAGATAAAGATTCCGGGCTTGTTCCTTTGTCAGTTGGATAGGGTGGCATTATTGAAAAATATGGATAGATGATGACAATAATAACTGTTTAGTGCTTCCCCTTTTGACTTGTTGGATTTATTGAATAGACATGAAGATGTAAGAAATTTTAACTTCCTGTTTAGATTTCTTTTGCCAGAAAGAAAACAACTGTGGTGTATTCAGCAATAGATGTGCTTCAATAACACACACACATACACACACACACACACACACACACACACAGAGTTTTTATGAAAATGTCTCAATATTTGATTCAAATAATTCTTGAAAATATTCAGTCTGTTTAAAAGCATCATATAATCTAAGAAGGAGAGAACAGTTTATTATGCCAGTGGCCATATTATGTACAGCTTATTTTATACCATGAGTAACTCCATTTATATGTGAAAGTGAAGTGGCTCAGTCATGTCTTATTCTTTGTGATCCCATATATATGTGTGTGTATTCTATATAGCATATAAATTTTATATATTGTATACACATATTCTTTAAAAAGACATGAGCATAGAACTGAAAAACTGAATTTTCTTCTGCTTGCAAGGGACATTAAAATTTATGTCAGTTACTTGTCCAGAGAGTATGTTACCAAATCTAATGGTTATCATATAAACAGATATCTAATAGCTAACAACAGTAGATACTCACTGAAGAGGCAGATTATAGGCTGAGTCAGAAAAGTCATAGTCAGTGTTGCTCTTTTGTATGAGTTAAGCATCAGGTACAGAGTGTCTAAATTCTGTTGGATCCTTTAGTCCTTCCAGTTAAATCATTTTATGGGCCGTTTGAAAAGGTGACACTATTTGTAGACCTGTTATTTTGTTATTTAGTTGCTCAGTTGTGTCTGACTCTTCGGGACCCCATAGACATGGAATTTTCCAGGCAGGAATACTGGAGTGGGTTGCCATTTCCTTCACAGAATCTTCCTGACTCAAGGATCAAACCCATGTCTCCTACATTGGCAGGTGGATTCTTTACCACTGAGCCACCAGGGAAGCAGGTTTGTGGGCCAATTCGATACATAAACTTAACACAGCAGGTTAAGATTGCAATATGATATATTTTAGTGTATATATTACATAATTAGACTGTAAAATTAATGTTTTCCCTCTAAATGTCTCATGTGAAAGAAAAAAATATGAGCTATAAATCTTTAAAATGTAACGTCTTTTGAACAAATAATGAATGAATGGAGTTAGAAGAGATCTTCCATCATCATTGTCTATCTACCTGCCTGCAGGTACTCACCCATCATGAATGATAAGCCCAGAGACTCTTGCGAATTCCGAAAGCATCATTAGCTCACTGGATCCCATCAGCTCCCTAGAGACCAAAGCAGTCACTCTGCTCATCTTTCTCGTCACTTCTGTGCTATCAGATCTTTCTCCTTTTGACTGAAATGTGTGATAAACTTAACCATGGCTTCTGTTTCTTCTTTTTCATAAACAAAACAGAAACATACCAGACAACTCTACCACAACAAGACACAATTGTCTTAACCCTCATACATTTCCTTCCAGCTTCTGCCCCCCCCTTTCTGGGCTTCTTTTTAGAGTAAAACCTCTTGACAATATTATTTTTACCCAGAACTAGTTCTTCCAATTCTTGAAACTCTTATGTCTGATTTTTGCTTAGCGATATTCTGGTAAATGTTAAACAACAAGGTTTCTGGAGAACTATATCCTGATTTCAAATATTTTCTGCTTTTCATAGTATAAACATATACTCCCACCAGGGCTGATTTCAAGATATGAGGACTGATTTCATACTATCCAGCATGGTGTTTGAAAGTGATGTGCTCAAGTGGCTTCCTTGAGGTTTAGGTGGTTTGCTTGTTTTTGTTTGCTTGTCCAAACAAACACATACAATATGAGTTTTTACTAGCTCCAGCATACATGTCTTTACCGATGATCACCTGGCTAAAAATGCCCTCTCAAATCCACTCCAGTGGGGCTTTAAACTCCCCCTAACCGCCCCCCCCAAAAAAAATAAACTGTGCTAAGATTACTAAAATTTTGAGTTGCTAAATTTGGTATTTCATTTTTGAAAACTTGCTTTAACAGCAGTGTTTTAAACAATTGAACATACTGAAGTTTTTTAAGTACTTTTTTTCAATTTGCCTCCAGAACTCTGTACTCCTCTTCATCTCCCTCTCTCATGTTTTGTTTTCCTGTCATTTTTTCTGCATTTCTTTTTTTGGCAACTTTTTAACAGTGGCATGGCCCACTGCTAGAATTTGATGTCTTTTCAAGACTGTTTACATTCAGTCCTTTAGTGATCTCAACCTACTTCTGGATTTTATATACCATTTAGAGAATGACAATACTTCAGTATATATTTTCAGCCTGAAACATTACTCTGACTACAAACTCATTGCTTGACAACTGTTGGGAAAATACTATTTAAAGTAAATTCCTTTCCCATCACCACAAAAGATATTTATTTTTTCATAGATTAAAAAAAAGCTTTTATCATTGAATAATTAAGACAGAATATGATGTGCCTCACAGACATCTGCTAAGAGATTGCAGTGACTTAACAAAAAACTCACCCATTTGTAGCCAAGGTATAAACAATTACATACATAAATTCAAGATAAATAATAATTAGTTCACAAGTAAGAGGGCTTGACAGTGCAATTTGGCATAAACTGGGGTGACCACCTGTGTAAGCTAGCAGGAAAAAGAAACTTCTTTATCCAGAGGAAAAAGAAACTTCTCATATTGCTATGACAAGAAGTGGCTTTGCAACGTGGAGGAGGAACCCTTTGAAGTTAGGCTATTTCCCCATCACAGGAACTGGGAAACAGAGTGAATCTTCCTCAGTGATGATATTTCAGAAGAAAGATTTATAGATCTTTGAGATAAACAATCTTAGGTCTTGAACCTAATGGGTTAACTTGTAAAATGATGAATATATATATATATATGTATATATGTGTATATATATGTGTGTGTGTATATAT
>SJYC01045865.1:0-10681 GCA_006408675.1 Madoqua kirkii
TCATATAGTCCAGTTGTTTTTAAACATGGTTGCTCATTAGACTCATATCTAGAGCTTTAGAGGAAAAAAAAAATTACCTGGGTATTGGTATTTTTTTTTTTAAATTACAAGGTAATTCTAAATAGCATTCATTTTTTCTATTAAATTGTAGTTTTAGTGATATAGAATTCTATCATTTTCTGTTGAGCTATCGTGACACAAAATGTTAAACAAATTCTTGGTCATTTGCTAAGTCATGTATGACTTTTTGTGACCCCATGGACTGCATGCAGCATGGCAGGCTTCCCTGTCCTTCACTATCTCTCGAACTTCTCTCAAACTCATGTCTAGTAAGTCGATGATGTCATTCAACCATCCCATCCTTTGTCACCCACTTCTTCTGCCCTCAATCTTTCCCAGCATCAGGGTCTTTTCCAGTGAGTTGGCTTTTCACATCTTATGGCCAAAGTATTGAAGTTTCAGCAACACTTTTTCCAATTAATATTCAGGGTTGACTTCCATAAGTTTTGACTGGTTTGAACCCCTTCCTCTCAAGAGACTGTCAAGAGTCTTCTCTAGCACTGCAGTTCAAAAGAATCCGTTCTTCGGAACTCAGCCTTCTTTAGGATCCAACTTTCACATCTGTACATGAATACTGAAAAACAAAATAGCTTTGACTATATGGACTTTTGTCGGTAAAGGGATGTCTCAGCTTTTAAATACACTGTATAAGTTTATCATAGCTTTTCTTTCAAGGAGCAAGCATTTTTTAATTTCATGTCTGCAGTGACTTTAGAGACTTCTTGATTCCAACTTATTATTAAATGAATAATAGTTTCATAATCAAAATAGTAACAGATCTTTATCAGTTTTAACAATCAAATCACAAGACAAAAAATGAAAGATAATTATAATTGCAAGCCATAATGGGAACATGATTAGCCTAACAGTATAAAATAATTACATACACTTTGGTGGTTAAGCACAGTGACATGGTTAGTAAAAGTGCATCATGTACATGTTCTCATTCGGCCAGTCTACTTCTTTTGATTGGTGCATTTAAGCCATTTGCATTTAAGTTAATTATCAGTATGTATGATCCTATTACCATTTTCTTAATTGTTTCATGTTTATTTCGTGTAAATCTTTTCATTCTCTTATGTTTCCTAACTGGGGAAGTTCCTTTAGCATTTGTTATAGAACTAGTTTGATGGTGCTAAATTCTGTTAACTTTTGCTTATCTGGAAAACTTTTGAGTTCTTCATCAAATCTGAACAAGAGTCTTGTTCTGTAGAGTATTCTTGGTTGCAGTTTCTGTCTTTTCATCATTTTAAATATATTTTAAATATATGTTCTGCTCTGTAGCGGTTCTGTTGAGAAATCAGCTGATAACCTAATGGGAGTCCCCTTGTTTGATATTTTGTTATTTTTATCTTATTGTTTTTAATTGTTTTTAATTTTTTTCAGTTTAATTTTTGTTTCTGGGTGTATTCCTCCTTGGGTTTATGCTGCCTGGGACTCTCTGTGCTTCCCAGATTTGATTGATTATTTCTTTTCCCATGTTAATGAAGTTTTCAGCTGTTAACTCTTCAAATATATTTTTAGGTTCTTTATCTGTCTCTCTTCTCCTTCTGGGACCTCTATAATATGAAAGTTGGAGCATTTAATGTTGCCCCAGAGGTCTTTCAGGCTGTCTTCTTCTTTTTTCCCATTCTTTTTTTCTATATTCTATCTTGAAGCAGTTATTTCCATCATTCTGTCTTCCAGGTCACTCATCTGTCCTTCTACACCAGTTATTCTGCTGTTGATTCCTTCTGGTATACTGATCATCTCTGTTTGTTTGTGCTTTAGTTCTTCTAGGTCTTTGGTAAACATTTCTTGCATCTTCTCCTTTATTTTACCAAGATCCTGGATCATTTTCACTATCATTATTCTGAATTATTAATATTTTATTTTATTTTTTTCTGGAAGATTGCCTATCTGCACTTCATTTAGTTGTTTTCCTGGGGTTTTATCTTGATCCTTCATCTGGGCATAACTATCTGCCTTTTCTTTTTGATTAACTTACTGTAATGTAGTTTTCATTCTGGAAGCTGTGGGATTGTGGTTCTTGCTTCTGTCCTCTAGTGGGTGAGGCTAAGAGGCTTTTGCAAGCTTCCTGATGAGAAGAAAAAACTGGGTCTTGATCGGTGGGCAGAATGGTGCTCAGTAAAACTTCAGTCCAATTGACTGCTGATGGGTGAGGCTGTGCTTCCTCCCAGTAAGTAAACATCGAGTTTTTTTAACAAAATGTTTTACCAAATACTGTAGAGGGTAAAAGGGTAAATGCCTGGAAATGTCAATATTAAATGCAATTAATTAAAAAGTACATGGCAAAAAATCAGTAGCAAGTAAAAACACTTCAAGTCACTCAAGGATACACATTCTATAAATAAATATTTCAAGTCTTTTATTTTGTTATATTTTAGTAAAAGGAAAATTTTGAATTTTATGTTTTAAATATACATTAATTCAGTCTTTGCCTTGACCTGCCTTCAGATTATCTACCTTCAGATTATCTATAACCTTAACTAGAGTCTCAAGTTCTCTTTTTCTCCTTCCTCCCTTCTTTCTTTTTCTTTCTTTTATTCCCTCTCTTTCTCCCTTCCTTCTCGATTTCTTACTTTAATGATTATTTTAACTGACTATCCAGAAAGAGAAATTTGTTTACATATTTTTAAACTTCAATGCTATTTTTGTTAAAGATACCTGATGAGCTAAGATTTTGTTATAATATATAGCAGCCATATGGTATTTAACCATTTTTCATAAATAATTGTCCACTCCAAGTAACTGTATCACTTGAGGAAAAAAGAAAACCTCTATCTTTGGGGGATTTGACTTGAGGAAGTGGGAGTGGAAAGTACAAACACTGCAGCTTTTGCTGCAGAGAATTACAGTGTGTGTTTGAAGGACTGAGTTCCAGTCCTGTTCTTTTGTAGAAGATGCTAACCTTCAGTGCCTTTACCTTCTTCTTCTTCTTCTTCTTTTTTTTTTTTTTTTTTCTTTTTTCCTGACTTCAATGCTATTTTTGTTAAAGATACCTGATGAGCTAAGATTTTGTTATAATATATAGCAGCCATATGGTATTTAACCATTTTTCATAAATAATTGTCCACTCCAAGTAACTGTATCACTTGAGGAAAAAAGAAAACCTCTATCTTTGGGGGATTTGACTTGAGGAAGTGGGAGTGGAAAGTACAAACACTGCAGCTTTTGCTGCAGAGAATTACAGTGTGTGTTTGAAGGACTGAGTTCCAGTCCTGTTCTTTTGTAGAAGATGCTAACCTTCAGTGCCTTTACCTTCTTCTTCTTCTTCTTCTTTTTTTTTTTTTTTGGTAGAAGATGTTAACCTTCAGTGCCTTTATAGTAACCAGTGAACATGTGTGACTCTGGAATCCTCTCAAAGTTTGTGTGATAGAGCTATGTAGAGTTATGTGGGCCATTCTTTCACTCAGACATATTATTTATCTTTGATTTTTCAGAATTTTCTGTATGTTTAATTATAAAGTCTTAACTAACTCCTCATGAGAATTTGTCACATGTCTCAAAATACCATGCCTGTCATAATCCTGTATTACTGTTTCATTATGGATAACTAAACCAGTGGTATAGCTCAGCAGTATCTGTTTTTATACTTTACACATGTGTATAATTAGCTGAACTTTTTAAACAAACTTTATAGATTTCTGCAGTTGAATCTTAGTGTATAGATTAAACTTTCCCTCAGCTGCTTATGACATTTTAATACAGAAAGAGTAATGTGTTTTTCTTTTTGGATACTTATTAACTCTGATTATAAAAAGAAATCATTCAGTAAAATTTACTTAAAAGCAAAACTTCAAAATATTTTATTAATACTTTGATTTAGCTTCTTCTGTTTTCTCTCTGTATTTTACTTTAAATCATAAAAAAGGAGGTATGCATCTTCTCAACAGTTGTCTGTAAACAAAAATTTCATTGCTTCCCTAGAGTAAAAAGTGCGGAGTATGGTAACATACAGTTTTGGGTTTAGATACTGTGTTTGCTCTCACTAGCCTTGTGACCTGGGGCATATTTATTTACCTGTACAATGAGAATACTAATAATTTCTAACTGATATAATTATTATAGAAATAAATTATATAGCATAAGCATATACTTAAGTTCAGCTTAATGTCTAATATACACTGAACACTCAAGTGCTTCCTATTATAATTACTGACAGTAGTAGTACTAATAGTAATCATGATGGCAATGGCAGTAATATTAGTGGTGGTAGTGTTTGTTCTTGTTGTAGTAGTAGTAACTACGATGGGTTTCTCAGGTGGATCAGTGGTGAATATTCTGCCTGCTAATTCAGGACACAAGTTCAATCCCTGGTTCAGGAAGATCCCCTGGAGAAAGAAATGTCAACCCACTCCCGTATTCTTGCCTGGGAAATCCCATGGACAGAGAAGCCTGGTGGGCTACAGCTCATGGGGTCTCAAAAGAGTTGGACATGACTTAGCAACTAAACAAAAGTATGAAAATTCCTTCATATTTGGAAGCTCATAATCATGAATTGCCTCCTGAGAAATCTGTATGCAGGTAAAGAAGCAACAGTTAGAACTGGACATGGAACAACAGACTGGTTCCAAATTGGGAAAGGAGTGTGTCAAGGCTATATATTGTCACCCTGAGTTGGACACAACTGAGCAACTGAAGTGAACTGAATTATAAATTGGGAAATTACTAGCAAAGTAATATTTTATTCCTAATTCTAGAATTTTTAAATATTAAAAACTATGTTTCTTAAAATCTCATCTTTCCTAATTGATATTAATCTTTGAAATTTGAGAACTTAAAGTCTGGATGATTATAATATTTCAGATGACACAGAAAAGCAACCTGTGTAAAGTCCAACCAATATGTACATGAGTATACACATAATATGTCTGTATTAACATTTATGGTAACATTTTTACACCTATAGATAAAAAGTTCCTGAGTAAAATTTTATTATGCAGTTGATGCTGTTTTGTAACATATATTTATTCTTAAACCAAGTAACTCATTCGATAGGCAACCACTGGAGTTTGAAAGTGACACTTAGATTACATATTAAAGGCTCCAAGCTGTATCTGTCTATCCTGATATCAATGAATGTGTCTCTGTTTAAAAATTCTTTTTGTGTCTAAGCTCAACTTCTTCCAAATTTAGTGTTCTATATTAAAATATCAAATGTAATGCAATCATTGTTTCACAAGTAAGCATCTCTGTTGCTAATGTTCTTAAGAGTTTCATCATATAAGATTTTGTGTTGAATTACAAAGTATGTTCCAATTTAAAAATATCAATTCCAAGCTCGTTTAATTCTTCAACTTCATTCAGCAACTTAAAACAAACTCTGTGTCCCCAGTGCCTTCTTTTTTGATGAATAGCAGAGCATATTTTCTGCTCTCAACCCCTTAACAGCTGTCTGGTGTTCTTTCCATCACCACTCTAAGTTAAAACATAGTTATAAATCCTTTTAATGGGTGTACTGTAGCCTTGATTTTACATCGTAACCAAGATGTTTTATGGCATGTCTGGGAATACACACCTTTCCAAATTCCTTGCCAAATATTAATTAGTAATTTTATAGCAGGTTTCAAGGACCAAGGGAATACACTTTTAAAAAGAAATATTAAGGGGTCCCTGTCATCATATTTTGGGTTTTACTCTGCAAAGTGTACTAAATTGAGCATTACATTTTCACCCATAAGGAAGTAAGAAACACTGCACTTCAGGCAAAATTACAGCAGTAGCCAGTTTCACTTGCATTCTCTTTCAACACTTATTAATATTCTCCTGATTCTCTCTTCTCTGAATCTTTCCTTAAATATTTTACGACCTAGTTTCAATGCAGACCCTTTTAGCAAAACTAAATTCATGTACTAAAATACCTCTCTCTTATTCAGTATTAAGAGATTCTGCTTTAGACTTGAACTTTTCTAATTTTGTCAGTGATAAAATCCTGCTTTGTTCATTGACATTCTCCCAGAATCAATCTTCTCCTTCTGACTTCTGCATGTTGTGGTAGCTCCAAATTATTCTCCATTTTTCCTCAAGGAAAACTTTCCTTTCCACTCAAGAAAGAACTGTTCTCTCTATAATTGGTTCGCAGAGAGTCTCAAAAACTTTTATCAAAGAGCCTAATCAGTGTTTGTGTGTCTTTGTCACTAGATTCTAAATTCTAATGGAGAGATTCTTGATAAGTTTTGCTCACATTAGACATACTGGGAGATAATATAATATCTAGCTTAGAGTAGCACATTTATCAAGTGAATTAATAAATTATATAAGTTGTTATTTCACAATAGAATATTATTTTTAATAACATTTTCCTTTCTTAATAATAAAGTGTCAACTTTCCTATAATGGCTGTTAATTCCTTAAATCCACATTTGTAATACTTTTTATTTTCTTTTTTATATTTTTTAATTTAAATTTATTTATTTTAATTGGAAGCAACCTAGATGCCCATCAGCAGATGAATGTAATACTTTTAAAAAATATACAAATTTATTTATTTTAATTGGAGGTGAATTACTTTACCTTAATTACTTTATTACTTTACTTAAGTACTTTTTAATTACTTTATTGGAGGTTAATTTTTTAATTGTCGTGGTTTTGCCATACATTGACATGAATCCACCACAGGTGTACATGTGTTCCCCACCTTGAACCCCCTTGCCTATCCCATCCTTCTGGATCATCCCAGTGCACCAGCCCTGAGCACCCTGTCTCATGCATCAAACCTGGACTGGTGATTTGTCTCATATATGGTAATATACATGTTTCAATGCTGTTCTCCCAAATCATCCCACCCTCGCCCTCTCCCACAGGGTCCAAAAAACTGTTCAATACCTGTGTCTGTTTTGCTGTCTCACATTATTTAAACTTCTGTAATAATAGATATCTTCAGCTTTCAGTTCAGTTCAGTTGCTCATTCATGTCCAACTCTTTTGTGACCCTATGGATGGCAGCACACCAGGCTTCCCTGTCCATCACCAACTCCCGAAGTTTACTCAAACTCACGTCCATAGTGTCAGTGATGCCACCCAACCATCTCACCCTCTGTCAGCCCCTTCTCTCATGCTTTCAATCTTTCCCAGTATCAGGGCCTTTTTCAATGAGTCGGTACTTCACATCAGGTGGCCAAAATATTGGAGCTTCCAATGAATATTCAGGGATGATTTCCTTTAGAATTGAATGGTTCAATCCCCTTTCAGTCCAGAGAACTCTCAAGAGTCTTCTTTAACACCACAGTTCAAAAACATCAGTTCTTCGGTACTCAGCTTGTTTTATGGTCCAACTCTCATATCTATACATGACAACTGGTAAAACCATAGCATTGACTGCTGCTGCTAAGTCGCTTCAGTCGTGTTCGACTCTGTGCGACCCCGTAGACGGCAGCCCACTAGGCTCCTCCATCCCTGGGATTCTCCAGGCAAGAACACTGGAGTGGGTTGCCATTTCCTTCTCCAAAGCGTAAAAGTGAAAAGTAAAAGTAAAAGTCAGTCATGTGCAACTCGTAGCAACCCCATGGACTGCAACCTACCAGGCTCCTCTGTCCATTGAATTTTCCAGCCAAGAGTACTGGAGTGGGTAGCCATTGCCTTCTCCGATAGCACTGACTAGACAGTCCTTTAATACTTCTGCTTTTTAATATGCTGTCTAGGTTGGTTACAGCTTTTCTTCTAAGAGGCAAGCATCTTTTAATTTCATGACTGCACTTAGTGTCTGCAGTGATTTTAGAGTCCAAGAAAATGAAGTCTGTCACTGTTTCCTTTCTTTCCCCATCTATTTGCCGAGAAGTGATGGGACCGGATGCCATGACCTAATTTTTTTGAATGTTGAGTTTTGAACCAGCTTTTTCATTCTCTTCTTTCACTTTCATCAAGAGGCTTTTTAAATTTTCTTTGCTTTCTACTATAATGGTGGTATCATCTGCATATCTTAGGTTATTGATATCTCTCCTGGCAGTCTTGATTCCAGCTTGTGCTTCATCCAGTCTGGCATTTTGCATGATGTACTCTGTATAAAAGTTAAATAAGCTGGGTGACAATAGACAGCCCTGACATACTCCTTTCCCATTTTGGAACCAATCTGTTGCTCAATGTCCAGTTCTGACTGTTTCTTCTTGACCTGTATACAGATTTCTCAAGAGACATGTCAGGTGGTCTGGTATTCCCATCTCTAAGAATGTTCCACAGTTTGTGGTGATCCATACGGTCAAAGACTTGGTCAATAAAGGTGTAGTCAATAAAGCAGAAGTAGATGTTTTTCTGGAATTCCCTTGCCTTTTCTATGATTCATCAGATGTTGGCAATTTGATCTCTGGTTCCTCTGCCTTTTCTAAAACCAGCTTGACCATCTGGAAGTTCTTGATTTCATGTGCTGGAGAGGCCTAGCTTGGAGAATTTGGATAAGGTAAATCTTCAGCTTTATCTCATGTTATAAATTCACTGTTCAATTGAATAAGATTTCTAAAAGGCATCCAAGACACCATGTTAAAAAAAAAAAAGTCTCGATTGCCTTTTTCCAAAATGTGTTTTTTCTCTTGATTTCTTCACTTTAAGTTAATGTGATTTCTCTTCATCCATTTATTCATGTGAAAAGCTGAGAGTTATCATGTTTAGCTCATATTTTCTCTCATGTTTTCCATCCAGTCCATCAGAAAATACTGGTGGCTTGCTCTTAAAGTACAGAAACATTTTTACTTTCTTAAGTCTCTACCAATAATGCCTGAGTCCAAGGAAACCTTAATTTCCCCTGGAGAACTGCTTAAACTCCTCCCCCATTAGATCTTTTAAACTCTACCAGCATCAATCCCTGAATGTTAATACCCCACAGCAGACAGAGTGAACCTTTTAAAACTTAAACCTGATTGTGTTACTCCTTTGTGCAAATATCCATCATTCCTAAAATAAAATTGATCTACACATTTATGGGTGGTCTAATACATAAGATGAGAGCATTCATTCTTATTGTTTTATTATTTTTTATCTTGCAGAGAATATAATAAGTGTACCATGAAAATGGTGTGTTAAAATAATTTTGGTTATTCAAATAAAAATAAACTTTATCCAATATAAGATGTGTTGTGTTACTTTGTATTTTCATTTTCTTCCCAGATTCAGTTATCTTTCCCACTGAAATATTTTGTGTTGACAATGAAATAAATCAGGCGGTTGCACACCTATTATTAGATATATCATGTCAGTTTATCATTAAGAAAATTTCTGTCCACTTCAGGCTTTCACTGTCTGATGTTCTTGGAGGCACTGGATTGCACTGATTTTTTTCCTCCGTTTTATAGAATGACCTACTTAAGATTACCTTTGCATAAGTTGAATGCTTTATGATCCTAGAAAGCCCTAACTTACTATGTTTATTATGTTTAGCAAAATGCTTTTCTTCCATGTACCACCTGGAAGGAGTCTTGAGTGGTTATACATATATCTTTGATTATGTTACTTATAAGAATTCTGAGGAATCAGAAGGAGTTACAAAAAATATATTTCACTATATATTGCATTAAAGAAAATTAAATAAGTCATTTTACTCTGACTTTATCTTTAAAATACTAATATACTTAAGAATATTATATAGTACTGTTTACTTGTTTTACATCTTGATGAAATCATATTCTTCCAAATACACTACATGACTCTAATTGCAACTGTTGACAAAAGGATAAGAAAATACTTATAAATTTCAGCAAGAATTTGGTAAGCCAAAGCAAAACAAAATCTTGTCATGATGGATAAAGTATAGAATATGGAGCTGTGTTTGACAGGCTTGTCCTGGTATTACTAAGGTGACACCATTCCACAATTTCTTGGATATATCCTATCAGATCATCCCCTTTCATATAAAATTTCACGTAACTGAATTTGAATATTATTTGTGACAACTGTTAGTAAATATTCAGCTTTTGCGGAACAGAAAACTGAGTGCTATTCAAAAAATAAAAGAGCAGGCATCATGGTTACTACTTTGAGGAAATATATATATACAACTTCCATACAGAAGCACACACACATAATATTGATATGACTAGTTCATAATAGAAATATTAGCACTAGTTATCAGTACTAATAGTAACATAGTATTATGTGGTCATCAATAATATGCAAATATAATAGATGAAGTAGAGGATTTAACATAATTGGGTACATTAATTTATAGACACCATCACAAAGGAAAGTTTGACATAGGTGAAGAAAAGTTAATATTTCCATATGAGTGTAATTAAAGGTACTAAGCAGCAGTTGAGAACATCAAGGGGGGGTGCACGATGCATGCAGTGATTTCTGAAAGGTTCTAGAATATATGAGTCCATGTGACATGATTCTTCAGTTAAACTTAGTCTTAAGGAAGTATGTTTACCTATGTTTTCAATATGTTTATTGAATTCTCAGTAAGAATAATGTGGTGTATTAAGTATTGGTGATACTGCAATAAACAAGTCTTGGGGAAGAATTTAAACAACTATTTCAGTTCAGTTCAGTCCAATCGCTCAGTTTTGTCCGACTCTTGGTGACTCCATGGACCGCAGCATGCCAGGCCTCCCTGTCCATCACCAACTCTTGGAATTTACTCAAACTCATGTCCATTGAGTTGGTGATGCCATCCAACCATTTCATCCTCTATT